>BQNB010040738.1:0-47207 GCA_026074375.1 Tanacetum coccineum
CCAACTAATTGCGTTTGTGAAATCGTATTTATAAAGTTAAAACGTTTATAAATAGTTCATTAGTAAAAACGACGTAACTTTATCATTTTAAGCCCGTTTCTTATGTCCACGCTTCCGTATTAAGACGAGTTATCAAAATATTACATTTCATCTTTTTAGTCCCCTGATGAACAGTGGTTTTTTCTGTTCGTGACAGTTTATAAATTTAGTTATCGTAAAACCCGTAAATGTCGTATTTTATTCGTTATAGCTCCGTTTTTAGCGATTCTTTCGAGCACGTCTTTGTTATTAAAAGTTATATCATATTAATGATGTTTTCAAAATGTTCATGTCTGAGATGAACAGTAATTTTTATAAAAGTATTTATTATCGTAAACTCGCGAAATTCATAACTCATTCGTTATTAATTGAAAATTTACGATTCTTATTGTTTTTGAATCTTAAAGATATGTGTAATCTGAGAAAAATAGCCAACTTTATATATCAGTAGTATTTTGTAACTTGTTTTTATAAAATTTCATTTATAAAACCGTTTGTTAACGTATAACTTGTAAACTACGTATCTTCTTCGTTATTAATCCGTTTTTCGAGTTTCTTACCTTTTTGAAATCCTTATTAGATGTAGTATTTTATAAAAATATAAACTAAATAAGTTAAATTCGAATTCTAAACAGCAAGTTTTGAAGTTTTCTTTAAAAACATGTTTAAGCTTGTTTTTATAACTTTTAAGCTTAACTACTTTGTTACAAGTCCATTACAATACTTGTCATCACATATCTCACATACTTAGGGTCCCTAGTTCATCATTTGTTCATATATTGTCCAAGAATCACAAGATCCAAACGTGTACACACTTATTTATCCATGAACTTTCATAAGTATACTTTTTAGTTAACTTGTTTACATATACTTTTTATACATAACCAGCACTTGTACATTGCTTATACTTCCATTATAACATGATATGAACATTCATACAACATATATAAAAGTGTATAAAACCATGATCACAAGTAAAAATCCATTTTACAAGTTAAAACCTTTTCTAAATGGTGATTAACTACATAGAACATATATATGCATAAAATCATAAATGTAAAGACATAAAGAGTTTTAGATGACCTTAATATGATGTATGGTGATGAACAACAAGAGCTAAACCCTTGTTTAGCAACCAAACCCTAACTTGCAAGACTTGAAAACCCTAAAAACCAATGAAACCCTAATCTTGCTTCTTGCTTAATTAACCCTTGTAAACCTTAAACCAAACCTTCAAATCACCTTAAGTTATCTTAGATATCATGTAGGAATGTGTATAAATAAATTTGGTATGGATTATTTGGGGTGTTCTTGGATTTCTTTTTGAGTCGTGGCTAGGGGAGTATATATGCGAGAAAATGTGAAGTTTTTGTTAAGGAAAATGAGAGTGTATGTGTTCTCTTTCTAGTATAAGTCCTTATATGTATAATAAGCTAGTAAAAGATGCATGTAAGAAGTCTTGGGACAATGGGAGTAAAATATGGAAGTCTTGGTAAAAAACAATGGGAAGTATGGCTAGGTTTAATGGCTAGTGATGTACAAAAGACCAAGTTTAGATTTTTGTGATATTTCTTGATGTGTATACACCAAATCCGGTTTATGCATGTATATATGTAAGATATTTTGTTATTTTTAGGTATTGGGTATAAATGTGGGTATTTGTTATAGAGTAGAAAATTTTTGGTGGTTCCGGGAATGCCTAAACGTATTTTATCGCGAAACGTAATCACTTTACGTACCTAACCAATAAAAATAAAATGAACAATTAATAATTTATCCCAAAGTAATTACTATAACACTGCTTAATTAAACATTTATCTTTGATGCCCGATTACATTAAATGATCATTGTTTCGCTTACACGATTTAACTTACGATTACGATTAAAAGAAAACGCGTCTAATACTAAAAGTACATAGTGAATTTATTGACGTCGTAAATGTTTGATAATGTTTAGGACCTACGAGCTTATAGTACTACCTTGCCTAAAGAAATGTTCTAGTATTTATATAAATAACCCTTATATAAATAATTGTAGAGTATGTGTGAAAGAATGTAAACACATCTATGTATATATATATATATATATATATATATATATATATATATATATATATATATATATATATATATATATATATATATGTAAGACCCTCATAGTAATATACGTACTATAATATGAACACGTATATGAATCATGTAAGCATCTAGTATGACCAACTAATGCAACAAACAGTGTATGTATGTCCCGTAAAAATCTTTTGAAAATGTGATCGTTGAAAATGGTTATAGTCTAGGTAAGATATGCAACCTAGTTCTCTATAACCTGGCTCTGATACCAATCTGTAACACCCCTAAAAATGGGTCGCAGCGGAATATGTTTCCGAGAGCGTTACTTCATAATACCATTACACAAGACATGAGAGAACGACCTCTAAACGTGTCATTTGAAAAGTAATCTTGTATTGTTTAGACTCCAATGCACATCAAGTATGTCAAGTAGCTTGTTCACCTGAGAAAAACATGCTTAAAAAGTGTCAACATAAAGTTGGTGAGTTCATAGGTTTTTGTAAGTATAAATGTCGAACCAAAGTTGTGTAAAGTATGCATGACCATTTCAATCCCTGTATGTTCGCCAAACTATATGTATGAATGTTAGAAATCAACGAGTTGTAAAGTATGCATGACCATTTCAATCCCAAATAGTCACAAAAAGTTGGGTATAGTTAGATCACCATTGTTCAAAGTATGTATTGCCACTTTATTCAAGGCAACGTAAATATTCATGTGTGTGTAAAACAATGATTATGATTACTCTAAGTTCATAAAACTATTACGTAGACTTAGGTGCATGCCACTTTATTCAAGGCACGATAAATGTTCATGTTCATGTATAATGGGTTTTGCTCCGACATTATCTGCTATAACGTACGTTTGCCCATTGATAGCTAATCACCCGAACGGGGCTGTCACACCCGAATAGATCTATTTTATAACATTCCGCGGCGCTTACCCTCCAAGTAATTCACAGTTCAATCACGCTAGATCTAATCGAAATCATTTTTGGTAAAAGAAAATGAGGTCCTTATTTTCAAAAATAAAATGTAACCAAGCATGTATTTCGTCCCAAAATAAGTAATTAAGTATGTAGCTGAGATTGTAAATTTCCATTTTTTTGAAAAATCACATGTATGGAATACCAAACCAATCATGTAAATAAAATTGGTAACAAGCAAGCTCTCACCCCAAAAGTTGTAAAGTATATGTAAAACAAGTAAAACGTGGGGCTATAACCTCACCTTGAGTGAGTAAATCGATAATGCAAATCACTAACAAAAAATGCGTCACGAATACGCCCGAGATGGCAACCTAGTTTAATTATAGGACTAAGAGAACTACTACTTTGAATAACTAAAACCATATATAATTCTATATAGCTACATCACCATCTAATTATATTTGTGAAATCATATTTATAAAGTAAAAACGTTTATAAATATATCTTTAGTAAAAACGGCGTAACTTTATCGTTTTAAGTCCGTTGTCTATGCTTTTGTATTAAGACGATGTATAAAAATATTACATTTTTATATTTTCAACCCCTGTTGAACAGTACTTCTTACTGTTCATGTGAATGCACTTTTATTAAATAATATATTTATACAATTACTTAGCGTAAACCTCGTAAAAGTCATATCTTGTTCGTTTTAACTCCGATTCTAGTGATTCTTTCTAGCATGTCTTCGTAATTAAAAGTTTTATCTAACTAATTTATTTTTCAAAAATGTATCTGAGATTAATAGTGATTTTTACTGTTCATATTCTATAAAACTATTTTTATAAACTTTAATTATCGTAAACATGCAAATGGCGTATCTTCTTCATTATAAATCGGT
Organism: Tanacetum coccineum; assembly: GCA_026074375.1. Classification (NCBI taxonomy): domain Eukaryota; kingdom Viridiplantae; phylum Streptophyta; class Magnoliopsida; order Asterales; family Asteraceae; genus Tanacetum; species Tanacetum coccineum. The sequence goes on from BQNB010040738.1 coordinate 3,935, forward strand.
GTTTCGAGTTCTCTATATGCCTACGATCACTTTTACTTATAAACTTATTAAGTAAAATTTTAAGTAACTAGTTTATATATATACTTTTTATAGATAAACCAACACTTGTATGATACTTATACTTCCATTACAACATGTATTTAACATCCATATAACATATGACAAAGTTCATCAAACCATGAACAAGTGTAAAAATCCATTTTACTTGTTAATATGTTCCCTAAATGGTGATTAACTATATAAACATTATATACACATAAAATCACAAATGTAAAGAGTTTAGGGTTTTTAGATAACCTTAATATGATGTATGATGAAGAGAAACAAGATCTAAACCCTAACTTATCAACAAAACCCAAGCTTCCAAATCAAGAAAACCCTAATTTCACTTGAAACCCTAATCTTGAACCTTTCTTGTTTAACCCTTTTAAACACTAAACCAAGCTTCCAATACACCTTAGATATGTCTAATAATGAACCTTGAACACTTGGATTACTTGTAAAATCAAAAATATGGAATGTATATGGGTTTGGTTTGTGTGTCGTGAGCTAGAGAGCACAAGGGAGAGTTTTTGTGTTGTTTTTACTTAAGGAAATGAGTTGTGTGAAGTTTACTTGCATAGTGTGCCTTTTATAGCAAGATTTAACTAGCTAATGGTTACTTTAACTTAACCATGGTTAGTCTTGAATGACCATTGTGTAAGAAAGGTATGGAAAATGTGTAAGATAGTATTGTATATTTAAAGACTAGTAGGTTAAATTTGCTTGTAAGTTTTATACAACATGTGCTTATTAGAAAGTCTCAAAAAAAAATATTCCTATGAGTTTTTTTCTCTAGTGAGATCTTGCCCTATGTATGTATATATAATGAATTTGTATAATTTTTAAGTATTAGGTATAATTGTGGGTATTTGGTTGAGTATAGAGAGGTATTGGTGCTTCCGGGTATGCCTAAATGTATTTAATTGCGAAACATAAACACTTTACGTAACCAATAAAAATAAAATGTGCAGAGTTAATAATTATCCTCTAAATAATTATCTAACACTTGCTTGACGTAAACATTTAATTATTTGAAGCCCGTTTACGTTGAATGTTAATTTTTAGCTTACGCGATTTAACATAACGTTGAAAATTTAAAGTGAACGGGTAAAAGTTTAAAATAAATAATTAGATGTTCATTGATGTAAAAAGGTGTAAAAATGTGAGTTGTTACACTTAGAATTCTGTTAGACCGTGTTCGAGCCTTCCTAACCTATTCCCCTAGAGAACGATAACAACCCCCCGAGTCTTGCCTATACTACACTACAACAACTAGGTACACAACCTAGGGGATTGTAAAGCTTCCTGTGAAGTCTTCAAAACCTCCACATCAAGTTTTTGGCGCCGTTGCCGGAGAATAGTTAGGTTTCGATCATTGTTTAACTTAGTTCTACTCACTTGATTCCTATCAAGTGAGAATTTTAATACCAGTATATTAGCTTTCTCGTAGTCTATCTTTTCTTTGTGTTATTTGTTTTGTAACCCATTCTTGTCAACCACCATGGGAGACGTGAATGCTATCTGTACTCTTGTAGATTACTCCAAACCTAGCCACGAAGGCTACAGGAACACCATTGAGCTCCCCGAAGGGAATAATGTGGTGCCTCTTCGATCCGACACCATCCTGTTGGTGCAAAACGGATGCTCATTCCACGGACATCGGTCTGAGGATCCAAACCAACACCTTAAGGATTTTCTTAAACTAATGGACTCACTTGACCTTAATGGTGAAAATAGGGAAAGAATGCGCATGCGTTTATTTCAATTTTTCCTTCGCGATCAAGCTAGCAATTAGCTTGAACGTCTTCCAGCAGGGTCCATCACCACTTGAGAGGATCTTACTACTCGTTTCCTTGCTTAGTTCTTTCCACCGAGAAGGACTGCAAAACCTGCAAACGGATATCCTAATGTTCCAAACAACATCAAGGAGAAATCTCTCATAGAAGCAGTGGACTCTTTCATTCAAGGACTTACTCTCCAAAAATACCCACATCATGGCAATGACTTTGGCACCAAACTAAATCTTTTATTACCATTGGTCACTCCTGACAATAAAAGAAACGAACAAATGACCAAATCGACCGTGTTAAGCTTCGTGACAGAAAACCCAAAGAATCTTGGGCATTATTATAGGACCTCGCACTAAGACAATTGAAAGTTGGAATAACCCAAGGGACTTCGCTAAACCGGTCAAGGCAATCTCTTTGCCTCAAGATGTCCCAAGTACATCTGACCGTCGTCTGATTGAGCTCGATAATCAAGTCCAACGCTTGATGGAAGCTCATCTTGCTCTGATGCAACCTACTCAAGTGAACAAAATCACTTCTTCATGTGAGATCTGCAGTGGTCCCCATGACACTCAGTACTGCATGGAAAATCCTGAACAAGCCTTTGTTGAATATGCATCCTCGCGTATCGACAAAGTGGGAGGTAAGTGGTACACTTTCAAGCCCGAGCAAAACAACCTTGGTGACACCTACAATCCGTCACGAAAAAGTCACCCAAACCTTAGGTGGAGACAACCTCAAAATTCTCAAAACAATTTTTCAAACCCACATAACCAGTTCCTACCTAACGGTTCAATCCTGAACTGTTCCTTCAACAACAATCCTCAAAATTTTAACAATCAATCAAATCTATAAGGATTGGTGTCCAACTTCATGGCATCTCAAGACGCTAGATTGTCCAAGTTTAAAGCTGATTTCAAACAACAACAAAGTGAGATGACCAACAAAATCGACACAGTATTGAAGGCTGATATGTGCTTAATTACACATACCTTTCTCCATTAAAAACGAGCCTAAATAACCAAAAACAGACAAAAAACTACCAAATATATGTTTGTTTTGCATTTGTATTGTGCAGGAAACGGATATTCACGAAAAGGACAAAAAGGAAGCCAAAAACAAACAAAACCGAGGACGGGATGGAAAAGACAAAGTCAAATCAAACCAAAGTCAGCAAAAGAAGTCCAGAAGTTAACGCCAGACAAAGTCAAAGACTACCCAAGTTGAAGAAAATACAACTTGAGGGACAAAATTGCCAAACCTCAAGTTGTATTACAAGAATAACAAGACAGGGGCTGAAATTGCATGCCAAGTAAAGAATAACTTTAGGGGCTAGTTCTGCCAAACCCCTAAAGTTGTATCATAAAAGGGCGAAGTTTACAATAAAGATATATGAGATGAGGGACCAAAGCTGCCAACTTACCCAAAACCATTTTTCCCGCCCAACAGAACCCAAGATCCACTCACGGGTTCCCTTCACCTTCTTTTACCCTGCAAACCATTCAACACCCTGGATAAAACATAACCCCTCCTCTCACTACAATTCCCCCAACTTTATAAATTGCCATGTTGGCAATCCTCACCATTCTCAAGTAATTTCCGATGGCTTGTATTGACTAAAATCACAAGAAGACTAATGGCTGAGATTCACTTAATCAATGTCCCTCCACACAACAAAACACCCTAGAAAAAGCTCTCACAATGAAACAAACAATCTGCAAGTCCCATAGAAGAAGAGACTTGGCTAGAATTAGAGCCTTTTGTATAACCTTAGGAGGCATCTTTAGATTACTTAGCTTAACTAATTTTATTGTAATTTTCATTTAAGTCATTTTAGCATTTTATTCAGTTTATTTCACTTCCTTGTACTCTTTTTAACAATTAATGAAAGTTTGAAGTTTATGAGTTAAAAAGTCAAGTTTTTAAATTCAACTGCTTAAGTGTTTGATTTGAGTTTAAAATGTGTTAAGAAGTTCTCACTCAAGCTTATTTATAAGATTAATCAATTAGTAAACAAAAAAATCGTAATAGTAAGAAAAAAACTAACACAACAAAAAAAAAAAATCTCAACTCAAATACAAAACAACAACAATTCAACAAGAAACAAAAAGTAAACCAACACTTAGACACATTGATGCTTATTGTGATAAGCCAGTTCTGGATGGGCTTATGGACACTACTAGCTTGTTCTGTACAAGCTAGAGCTTGTAGATTCTTTGTTGAACCCTGATTTGAGCAAGGGTGTTGTAAGTTTCTCTTTTTCTCATTTTTCTCATCTATTGTAGAACTACTTATAGTACTTATTTGTTACCTATATTTGCTTATTTATGCTTTATTATGACGTTTAGTGCTTATCTTGCTTAGTTGTTAGTTTAAAGACAGTTTGTGTCACTTTCTTAGTTAGTACTGTTAGTTATGAGTTAAAACTGTTAGATTGATTTAGCTTATTTAAGTGCTTATCAGTGATTAAAAACTGCTTATAAGTGTTTTATTTTGTTATTTGATAATCTGTCTTCAGCAATTTAGAACCAAATCAGTTTAAAATCAAAAGAAAAATGATCTTTGAAAACTTTAAGGGGTATTTTCAACTAGCAGTACTAACCCATATTTAGTACTGCTAGTTCTCTTTTGGGATTTTCCACTAGCAGTACTAACTCAAGGCTAGCAGTACTAACTCCAGGTTAGTACTGGTAGTTAATACTGTTAGTACTGTTAAGTTCATTCTAGCTTATTAGCTTATTATTTCCGCTTATTTAAGATTTGCTTAGCTTTTTGGAGTAGATTAAGCCATTTTCGTTAACTGTCTTTAGTAGAGCTTAGTTAAGCTTTTTCGCCTTTTCAAAATAGTTTTAAGAGTTTATCAGTTTTTAGTTTTTTAGCTTATTTGCCATTATAGTTTATTCTAGTTGCTTATTCTTATGCCTGAGTGCTTATTAGGGATAATTAAAGATCTGTTTTAGCTTATTCGCTTATTTCTTGTTTCATTGTGTTTTATTAGAGCTAGCAGTACTAACTTAAAGCTAGCAGTACTGATAGTTAATACTGTTAGTACTGTGGTTAGTACTGCTGAGTTTCTCTTGTTGAACTTGGCTAAATTGTTTGCTGAATTTGCTTACTTAGGGGTAGTCTAGCTTATTTGGTTTTGTCTTTAAGTTATTTGAGATTATTTGGTCCTTAGTGATAAAAGTTTTAAGTGTTTTTAACATTTCTAGCTTTTATGCTTGTTCTAGCTTATTTTCCTTGCTTATCTTTGTGTGCATTTGCCTAGTAGGTTTAGTGCCCAATCATATCCTTGTCATATTCAAACATCGATTATCAATCCGTCATTCGATTTTCCATTCAAGCCTCGTTGGGACATAACGACCCGGGAATCATACTTCCGGTCACGTATATATTTTATTGTGTGAACTCTTGACCAATCCTTGGCTAAAGGTGTTTGGTTGAGTGTTTGCTTTTATATTATATATACATATTATTGAACGAATCAATTTTTGGCGCCGCTGCCGGGGAGGCTGTGAAACGATTATCGTTACGTTTGACAATTTGTGAATATTTTCTTCTATAAAAATATAAAAAGTACAAAAATATTTTTCATTTTCTTTTATTAGTATAATTATCATATAAAAACAAAAAGAAAAACAAAAAATATAAAAACATTGTCTTAATCAAGAAATAAAATTCACAAATTGGTAAAAATACCAAAATATAATATTCTCAATTGAGGTATTATCATAATAACTTCCGGTGAACTTGTTGGTTCCCAAATCGAACAAAAGATTCAAAAACTTGCCATTTTGTCCTCTTTCACGTAACGGCTCACCTCGATTTGATTCACAAATCTATAAAGTTGGTAAAAGGAGGTTGTTACCGAGGAACAACGCCCGAAAGGAGAAATAAGCTTCGCGCTATTCCTACTCCTCCGCTCACCTGTGCGTTTTCTTTTTGAGTAGCTACCGTGAAGTAATTAATATTTGGTTAAAGTTGTCTTATCACATTGTCCTTTAAAATCAATTGTGGACTAAATCTTTTTGAAAAACCAAAAAATTAGAGTAATATTTTCTTTTTATATTTCATTTTGTGCAATGCGCACCTCGTTCTCAACCAGTAAACGTCGACAACAAAAGCCTACAAAGCTTCTGTTCAATCACCCAATCTTGAAAACCAAATACCAAACAAGATACTTTCTATATCCCGTAGTTACGATGCCCGATAATCGTACTATTCGAAATTTACTCGAAGCAACCCACCGAGGGTTACAAGGATGCGATCGTTGAACCCGAAATTACCAGCGAACAACTTTGAGATCAAGCATGGTCCTACTTAATCTTGTTCAAAAACAAGCAATTTTTTGGACATTATAAAGAAGACCCCCCACATCTCACCTCCCGATATTTCAACATGATCACTTCAACGATGAAGTTCCCAAATTCCAAACGTCCTCGAGTACGTCGGTTAAGCTTATTTCTTTTCCCCATTTTCCACCTCGAGGGTAGCTGCCCTGATTTGCTTGAAAAAGTAGCCCCCTCGATATCGATTCTACATGGGATTGATCGTTGTACGAATCATTAACAAATTCTCCCTCCCTCTAAAACACAAATCTCGAAAATGAAATCACGATATTTCAACAAAAATTTGATGTAATGTTTTTTACGAGGCCATGGACCCGTTTCAATGATCTTCTCAGGGATGCCCGCATCATGGGTTTTCCAGAATTGCAACAACTTGATACATTCTATAATGCCCTAAAGTTCAAATGATCAGATCATTGAACCCGCTGCGGGTGGTAACTTTTTGGATAAAATGCCTCGAGAAGCTAGCCTAAAAATCATCAAGGAGTAAGTCAAAGGGCGTCAATCACGAAGCAAGCTCATTGTTTCCAAAGTGATAGCAGCTCTTCCACCACAAGCAGTTTCATCCTGATGTGCTTGCGCTGAAATAAATGGTTAGAACATATGAATCTCGATAAGAATAACCAGGCTCCGCTCTCTCACAACTCCTGTAAAAGCGTCGTAGCAAAGTTTTGTAACTTGTGGTGTGTGGGTCATTCTTACCAAAATTTCCAGCCACCAATGGCAACTATCATCGAAAAATATCCAAGAATACGTGTCACAAGCCGCCTCAGTTAACTACAACTAAGGGAATGTCAATTACCGACCTCAGATGGTTGCAAACCAAATTCGACCTCCCGGTTTTCCTCCTATGCAAAACCATCAAAACAACCAAAATTGGGGGATCAATTTCAACCAAAATCGGGGGAACAATTTTAACCAAAATCGGGGTAATAATTTCAATCAAGGACAAGTTTACCAACCCCAGATTAATCAACCCCCGACTTTTCAACCCCCGACTTTTCAAGCTCCAGTTCCACCAGCACCAGGTGTGTCTAAGCCCGATTTTGATAACTACGTCAAAGCTAATGACGCGGTTATGCAAAATTTGCAAAACAAAATTGCAAAGTATAACGGACTTGATCACCAAATTCGTGAATAGTAATACCGCTATCCGCTTCGTTCGCAACGGTCGGGTTCTCTTCCAAGCAACACCATTGCTAACCCGAAAGGTGATGTGAAAGCAATCACTACTCGAAGCGGTGTTTCCTATAATGGACCTCAAATTTCTTCTCTGCCTAAAAAGATGGAAAATGAACCAGCGGTGACAAAGGATACGGTGCAACCAAGCACCGAAAACATCCAACCTCCGGTGGTCCAAACTAATGACCAAATTGGTGAGCCCGTTGTTGCTTCAAAGACTAAACCAACCTTACCTTATCCTTCAAGGGCCAACAAAGAAAAGCTCCGTGAAAAAGACGATCTTCTAGCTTCAAAATTTATGGAGATTTTTCGGAATCTCCATTTCGAGCTAAGTTTCGCGGACGCTCTCCTACACATGCCCAAATTTGCACCAATGTTTAGAAAGCTCCTCAATGACAAAGATAAGATAATTGAGTTGACAAAGACACCGGTAAACAAAAATTGCTCGGCGGTTATCCTAAAAAAGTTTCCCGAGAAACTTGGAGACCCCGGTAGATTTCTTATACCGTGTGATTTTCCGGAGATGAATGAATGCTTAGCCTTGGCCGATCTCGGTGCAAGCATCAACCTAATGCCTCTCTCCATTTGGAAAGAACTAAGTCTCCCAGCTTTGACCAAAACCCGAATGATACTTGAACTTGCCGACCGAACGATTTCTACTCCAACCGGCATCGCCGAGGATGTTTTCGTGAAAGTTGGAACGTTCTTCTTTCCTGCCGATTTTGTGGTCGTTGATTACGTTGCCGATCCTCGGGTTCCCCTAATCTTAGGAAGACCTTTCTTGAGGACGGCACGTGCCTTAATAGATGTTCACGGTGAACAAATGACCCTTAGACATGATGACCAATCCGTAACCTTCAAAGTTGGTGATACTAAGACTTTCTCCTACAATATCATTGAAACGGTTAACCGAGTCGATGTTATTGACATTGCTTGTGAAGAATATGTTCAAGAAGTACTTGAAATTTCTGAAAGTGGCAATCCCACTTCGGACCTTATGGTCGATTCTCGCTCTCCGTCTTTCACTCCCTTCGGAGGAAGTGATTTTCTAATGGAAGAGATCGATGAATTTCTTGAACATGATGATTCAATACCACCAGGTGTTGACGGCATCTATGATTCTGAGGGAGATACTGTTTACCTTGAGGAATTGTTAAGTGTGATCAATAGTGACCCAAATTTACCTCCATCACCAGTTTGTGAAATCAATGTGCCTGATAAGATTAAATCTTCATGTGAAGATCCTCCCGACCTTGAACTCAAAGACTTACCATCCCATCTTGAGTATGCGTTTTTGGAGGGTGATGACAAATTACCCGTGATAATCGCTAAAAACTTGAAAGATGAGGATAAAACCGCCCTGATCAAGGTTCTTAAGTCACACAAACATGCCATAGCTTGGAAGATTTCTGATATTAAGGGGATAGATCCACAGTTTTGCACCCATAAGATTTTGATGGAGGAAAATGCCAAACCCGTAGTTCAACATCAGAGAAGAGTTAACCCCAAAATCCATGAGGTTATTAAGCAAGAAGTTATCAAACTTCTTGATGCAGGGTTAATTTACCCTATCTCTGACAGTCCCTGGGTAAGCCCGGTTCATTGTGTCCCTAAGAAGGGAGGCATAACCGTGGTAAAAAATGAAGAAAATGAGTTAATACCCACTAGGTTGGTTACGGGATGGCGAGTTTGCATCGATTACCGAAAACTCAATGATGCAACTCGTAAAGACCATTTCCCTTTACCATTCATGGATCAGATGCTTGAAAGATTAGCCGGAAATGAGTACTATTGCTTTTTGGACGGATTCTCCGGCTACTTTCAGATCCCGATTGACCCACTTGATCAAGAGAAGACTACCTTCACCTGCCCTTACGGGACATTTGCCTATCGTCGCATGCCTTTTGGGTTATGCAATGCACCGGGCACGTTCCAAAGGTGTATGGTTGCAATCTTTCACGATATGATTGAGAAAACCATGGAAGTCTTCATGGATGATTTCTCGGTTTTCGGTGATTCTTTCTCCTCTTGCCTTTCCCATTTAGACAAAATGCTCCAAAGGTGTGAAGACACCAATCTTGTGCTAAATTGGGAAAAGTGCCACTTCATGGTCAAGGAAGGAATAGTCCTTGGCCATAAGATTTCTAAGTCCGAGATTGAGGTTGATAAATCAAAAGTTGATCTCATTGCAAAATTGTCTCATCCCACTACCGTAAAGGGTATTCGCAGTTTTCTCAGTCACGCCGGATTCTACCGACGATTTATTCAGGATTTTTCCAAAATCGCCCGGCCTATGACCCACCTCCTTGAAAAAGAAACTCCGTTTATCTTCTCGAAGGAATGCATCGAAGCATTTGAAACCCTTAAGATGAAGTTAACCCAGGCTCCAATTCTAGTTGCTCCCGATTGGGACTTGCCCTTTGAAATCATGTGTGATGCAAGTGATTTTGCTGTTGGGGCAGTCCTAAGGCAACGTAAGACCAAGTACTTCCAGCCAATACACTATGCGAGCAAAACTATGACCGAGGCTCAAGCACATTACACTACAACGGAAAAAGAATTACTTGCCGTAGTGTATGCTTTCGAGAAATTCCGGCCATATCTTGTCTTGTCCAAAAGCATAGTGTATACTGACTATTCGGCTCTCAAGTATCTGCTTGCTAATCAGGATGCTAAGCCAAGATTGCTCCGGTGGATTTTGCTGCTCCAAGAATATGATGTCGTTATCCATGATAAAAAAGGAGCAGAAAATCTCGCCGCAGACCACCTTTCCAGACTTGAAAATCAAACATTTCCTCTCGAGACACTTGGGATGGTTACCTTTCGTGGTGATGATAATGCCCCATGGTTTGCCGATTTTGCAAACTACCATGCGGGGATTTTTGTGATCAAAGGGATGTCGTCTCAGCAAAAAAGAAAGTTTTTCAAAGACGTCAAACACAACTTTTGGGACGACCCCTTCTTGTTTAAGGTATGTGCAGATCAAGTGATCCGGCGGTGTGTGCACGGCAAGGAATCTCTCGACATCCTCGAAGCTTGCCAGTTACAGACCTTAGATGGTTGCAAACCAAATTCGACCTCCCGGTTTTCCTCCTATGTAAAACCATCAAAACAACCAAAATCGGGGGATCAATTTCAACCAAAATCGAGGGAACAATTTTAACTAAAATCGGGGTAATAATTTCAATCAAGGACAAGTTTACCAACCCCAGATTAATCAACCCCCGACTTTTCAAGCTCCACCTTACCAAGCTCCCGCTCCAGTTCCTCTAGCACCAGGTGTGTCTAAGTCCGATTTTGATAACTATGTCAAAGCTAAAGACAGCGTTATGTAAAATATGCAAAAATTAAATGCAAAATATAACGACCCTTGATCACTAAATTCGTAAATAGTAATACCGCTTCTACTTCGGGCTTGGGTTCTCTTCCAAGCAACACCATTACTAACCCGAAAGGTGATGTGAAAGCAATCACTACCCGAAGCGGTGTTTCCTACAATGGACCTTAATTTTCTTCTCTTCCTAAAGAGATGGAAAATGAACCCGAGGTGACAAAGGATACGGTGCAAAACCAAGCACCGAAAACGTCCAGCCTCCGGTATTCCAAACTAATGACCAAATTGGTGAGCCGTTGTTGCATCAAAGACTAAACCAACATTGCATTATCCTTCAAAGGGCTAACAGAGAGAAGCCCATGATAAAGACGAATCTTCTAGCCTTCAAAATTGTATGGATATTTTGGAATCTCCTTCGAGCTAAGTTTCGCGACGCACTACCAACACATGCCTAAATTTGCACCAATGTTTGAGAAAAGCCCCAATGGACAAAGATAAGATAATTAAGTTGACAAAGACACCGTAAACAAGAATTGCTTCGCTGTTAACCTAAAAAGGTTTCCCTAGAAATTGGAGACCCCGTAGATTCTTATACCGTGTGATTTTCGGAGAAAAATGAATGCTTAGCTTGGCCGAATCTCAGTACAAGAATCAAACCTAATGCTCTCTTTATTTGAGAGAACTAAATCTCCCAGCTTTTGACCAAAACCCGAATGAACTTGAACTTGCCGAACCGAAATGATTTCTAACTCCAACCGCAATCGCCGTGAGATGTTTTTGTGAAAGTTAGAACGTTCTTCTTTCCTGCCGATTTTGTGGTCGTTGATTACGTTGCCGATCCTCGGGCTCCCCTAATCTTTAGGAAGACCTTTCTTGAGGACGGAACGTGCCTTAATAGATGTTCACGGTGAACAAATGACCCTTAGACACGATGACCAATCCTGGTGAAAATTTATTAGTTTTTGTATTTTTTTTGAAAAAAAAAAGGGAACCTTTCAAATTTAGTGATACTAAGACTGTACTCCTACAATTAATCATTGAATCGCTAACGATCTGTGTTATTGACATTGCTTGTGAAGAATATGTTCAAGAAGTACTTGAAATTTCTGAAAGTGGCAATCCCACTTCCACTTCGGACCTTATGATCGATTCTCGCTCTCCATCTTTCACTCCCTTCAGAGGAAGTGATTTTCTAATGGAAGAGATCGATGCATTTCTTGAACACGATGATTCAATACCACCGGGTGTTGACGGCATCTATGATTCTGAGGGAGATACTATTTACCTTGAGGAATTGTTAAGTGTGATCAATAGTGACCCAAATCTCCCTCCGTCACCAGTTTGTGAAATCAATGTGCCTGATAAGATTAAATCTTCATGTGAAGATCCTCCTGACCTAGAACTCAAAGACTTACCATCCCATCTTGAGTATGCGTTTTTGGAGGGTGATGACAAATTACCCGTCATAATCGCTAAAAACTTGAAAGATGAGGATAAAACCGCCCTGATCAAGGTTCTTAAGTCACATAAACATGCCATAGCTTGGAAGATTTCTGATATTAAGGGGATAGATCCACAATTTTGCACCCATAAGATTTTGATGGAGGAAAATGCCAAACCCGTAGTTCAACATCAGAGAAGGGTTAACCCCAAAATCCATGAGGTTAATTTACCCTATCTCTGACAGTCCCTGGGTAAGCCTGGTTCATTGTATCCCTAAAAAGGGAGGCTTAACCGTGGTAAAAAATAAAGAAAATGAATTAATACCCACTAGGTTGGTTACGGGATGGCGAGTTTGCATCGACTACCGAAAACTCAATGATGCAACTCGTAAAGACCATTTCCCGTTACCATTTATGGATCAGATGCTTGAAAGATTAGCCAGAAATGAGTACTATTGCTTTTTGGACGGATTCTCTGGCTACTTTCAGATCCCGATTGACCCACTTGATCAAGAGAAGACTACCTTCACCTGCCCTCCGGGACTTTTGCCATAGTCGCATGCCTTTTGGGTTATGCATGCACCTGCACGTATCAAAGGTGTATGGTTGCAATCTTTCACGATATGATTGAAAAAACCATGGAAGTCTTCATGGATGATTTCTTGGTTTTTGGTGATTCTTTCTCCTCTTGCCTTTCCCATTTAGACAAAATGCTCCAAAGGTGTGAAGACACCAATCTTGTGCTAAATTGGGAAAAGTGCCACTTTATGGTCAAGGAAGGCATAGTCCTTGGCCATAAGATTTCTATGTCTTGGATTGAGGTTGATAAGGCGAAAGTCGACGTCATTGCAAAATTGCCTCATCCCACTACCGTGAAGGGTATTCGCAGTTTTCTCGGTCACGCCGGATTCTACCGACGATTTATTCAGGATTTTTCCAAAATCGCCCGGCCTATGACCCACCTCCTTGAAAAAGAAACTCCGTTTATCTTCTCAAAGGAATGCATCGAAGCATTTGAAACCCTTAAGTTGAAGTTAACCCAGGCTCCAATTCTAGTTTCTCCCGATTGGGACTTGCCCTTTGAAATCATGTGTGATGCAAGTGATTTTGTTGTTGGGGCCGTCCTAGGGCAACGTAAGACCAAGCACTTCCAGCCGATACACTATGCAAGCAAAACCATGACCAAGGCTCAAGCACATTACACTGCAACGGAAAAGGAGTTACTTGCCGTAGTGTATGCTTTCGAGAAATTCTGGCCATATCTTGTCTTGTCCAAAAGCATAGTGTATACGGACCATTCGGCTCTCAAGTACCTGCATGCTAAGCAGGATGATAAGCCAAGATTGCTCCGGTGGATTTTGTTGCTCCAAGAATTTAATGTCGTTATCCGTGATAAAAAGGGAGCAGAAAATCTCGCCGCCGACCACCTTTCTAGACTTGAAAATCCCCATCAAAGTGAGCTCGAGAAAAAGGAAATTACGGAAATATTTCCTCTCGAGACACTTGGGATGGTTACCTTTCGTGGTGATGATAATGCCCCATGGTTTGCCGATTTTGCAAACTACCATGCGGGGAATTTTGTGATCAAAGGGATGTCGTCTCAGCAGAAAAGAAAGTTTTTCAAAGACGTCAAACACTACTTTTGGGACGACCCCTTCTTGTTTAAGATATGTGCGGATCAAGTGATCCGGCGGTGTGTGCACGGCAAAGGAAGCACCGACATCCCTCGAAGTTGCCATAATGGACCCACGTGGGGGACATTCATGGTGCAAATCTCACCGCCAAAAGGTCTTTTGAATGCCGGTCGGTTTCTTCTGGCCCACGATTTACAAAGATGCCCACGAGTTGGTTAAAAACTGCGACTCGTGCCAGCGTCAAGGAAAAATTTCACAACGTGATGAGATGCCTCAAAATTCCATCTAAGTTTGTGAAATCTTTGACGTTTGGGGTATTGACTTCATGGGGCCGTTCCCGTCTTCAAGAGGGAACAAATATATACTCGTGGCAGTCGATTACTTGTCAAAATGGGTTGAAGCAAAAGCGCTCCCCACCAATGATGCCCGAGTTGTTTGCAAATTTCTTAAAACTCTCTTCTCCAGATTTGGTGCCCCTCGTGCAATCATAAGTGATCGCGGAACCCATTTTTGCAATGACCAATTTGCAAAGGTCATGCTTAAATACGGAGTCACTCATCGTCTCTCCACCGCGTATCATCCACAAACAAGTGGGCAAGTTGAGGTATCCAATCGTGGTTTGAAAAGAATTCTTGAAAGGACCGTGGGCGAAAATCGTGCCTCTTGGTCGGACAAACTGGATGACGCTCTCTGGGCCTTCCGTACAGCTTACAAAACACCCATCGGGTGCACTCCGTACAAGCTTGTATATGGAAAGGCATGTCATCTACCGATTGAGTTGGAGCACAAAGCTTACTGGGCCCTTAAGCATACAAACTTTGATATCAAAACCGCGGGTGATCACAGGAAAGTTCAACTCAACGAACTTAATGAACTTCGTGATCATGCCTACGAAAACTCTTTGATCTATAAAGAGAAAACAAAGAGAATCCATGACTCCAAGATCAAAAATCGCGTTTTCAACGTCGGTGATCGAGTCCTCCTCTTTAACTCTAGATTAAAGATTTTCTCGGGCAAGCTTAAGACCTGTTGGAGTGGACCATTCACTGTAACCCAAGTTTTTCCATATGGCACCGTCGAATTATCCCAAAACTCCAGGCCAAACTTCAAAGTAAATGGTCATCGTTTGATGCACTACTTTGGAGGAGACATACCAACCGAGGTTGTCCCGGATCTCCAGACATTCCCCATGGACCAATAAATTCGGGGACGGGTCAAGCATAGCGACCTTAAACAAGCGCTTCGTGGGAGGCACCCCATGCTTATCAGTAGTAGTAGTAATGAATAAGTGTTTTTGTGTGAGGAGGCTTTCATCTTCCATTACCCGTGTTTTGTCCATGTTTTGTGTGCTTTGTGTTGTTATTTGTCCAGGAATTCCCAGATGGTGAAGACTCTCGTGCCCTCAGTTTTGTCTCTCATTCACAAGAGTTTCACATCTTCAGCTTCATTTTGGGAATACAATATCCAAATCTAATCGACTAACGTTTTATCTTTTGGCACAACTCATAAACGGCCTTAGATTTACATAGGTACCCCTTTAAAACATCGAGGACGATGTTTAGTTCTAGTATGGGGGGAGTCTTCGATTTGATTTTTGCCTGCAGCCATTGTTGTCACGTTTTGCTTATTAGCTTATTGTTTCTGCTTATTTAAGATTTGCTTAGCTTTTTAGAGTAGATTGAGCCCATTTTCGTTACTGTCTTTAGTAGAGCTTATTTAAGTTTATTCGCCTTTTCAAAGTAATTTCAAGAGTTTAGCCGTTTTTAGTTTTTTTTAGCTTATTTGCCATTCTAGTTTATTCTAGTTGCTTATTCTTATGTCTGAGTGCTTATTAGGGATAGTTAAATATCTGTTTTAGCTTATTTGCTTAGTTCCTATTTCATTGTGTTTTATCAAAGCTAGCAGTACTAACTCAAAGCTAGCAGTACTAACTCAAAGCTAGCAGTACTAACTCAAAGCTAGCAGTACTAACTCTAAGTTAGTACTGCTGAGTTTCTCTTGCTTAAATTTAGCTTAATTGCTTGTTGAATTTGCTTATTTAGGGTTAGTTTAGCTTATTAGATTTGTCTAGGCCTGTTCTAGCTTATTTACCTTGCTTATCTTTGTTTGCATTTGCTTATTAGGTTTAGTGCCCAACTTGTCTGTTCCATTTTCCATTAGCTTATTTGAGGCTCGAACGCTTAATCAATTAAGCATTTTTTATCAATTTTAGGTTTAATTTTGATAATTTAGTTTATTTTAGCTCACATTCATACATTCCCATCTCATTTTAGGTTTAAATCTTTAATAGCTTTTGTTGTTAGGTTTTCCTTAATTGCTTGTGCATTTTAAATCGAATCCAAATCTTTGTCATTCAAACATCAAGTATCAATTCATCATTCGATTTTCCATTCAAGCCTCGTTGGGACTTAACGACCCGGAAATATTCTATACTACTTCCGGTTTCATTGATTTTGTGGATTTTGATCCTTGTTATATATTTATTTTAATTTATATTTATTTATATATATAAAGGAAATAGATTTCGTGAGTCATTTCTAAAGATTGTATTGATGCTTTTCAGACTCTTAAAAAGAAGCTTACCGAAGCTCCTATCTTAGTTGTCCCCGATTGGAACTTACCTTTCGAACTCATGTGTGATGCAAGTGATTTCGCGATTGGTGCAGTTCTTGGACAACGAAAGATGAAGCATTGTCAGCCTATACATTATGCTAGCAAGACTATGACTGAAGCTCAAATTCATTACACTACCACGGAAAAGGAAATGCTTGCCGTTGTGTATGCTTTTGAAAAGTTTCGGCCATATCTTGTCTTATCTAAAAGCATAGTGTATACGGATCACTCGGCTTTAAAGTACCTCATGAACAAACAAGACGCTAAGCCTAGGTTGCTCCGGTAGGTTCTTCTCTTACAAGAATTTGATATCACCATCAGTGATATAAAAGGAAGTGAGAACCTTGCGGCAGACCATTTATCTAGACTTAAGAATCCTCATAAGGATGTGTTCGAAAACAAAGACATAAATGAACATTTTCCTTTAGAAACTCTTGGAGTTATTTCTAGCGAAAATACCCCATGGTTTGCGGACTATGCAAATTACCATGCGGGGAATTTTATCATCATAGAATGTCTACTCAAAAAGAGGAAGTTTTTTCAGGAAGTTAAACATTATTTCTGGATGATCCTTATCTTTTTCGTTACTTGTGCGGGATCAAATCATTCGTCGGTTGTGTGGATGGGCAAGAAGCTCTTTGAGATCCTCAAAGCTTGCATGAAGGACCCACCGGGGGCCTCTTCATGTGCCAATCTCACCGCCCGAAAAGTATTTGATGCCGGTTTCTTTTGGCCTACCATATATCGAGATGCCCATATGATGATCAAATCTTGTGATACGTGTCAAAGACAAGGCAAAATTTCACAACGAGATGAGATGCCTCAAAACGCTATCCAAGTTTGTGAAATCTTCGATGTATGGGGTATCGATTTTATGGGACCATTTATACTCTTCAAGAGGAAAACAAATATTCTCGTTAGCTGTTGATTATCTTTCGAAATGGGTTAAAGCAAAGGCGCTCCCCACAAATGATGCTAGGGTTGTAGTAAAGTTTTTAAAATCTCTTTTTGCCCGATTTGGAACACCTAGAGCTATAATAAGCGATCGTGGGACCCATTTTTGTAATGATCAGTTTGCTAAAGTAATGTCTAAGTATGGAGTTACACATCGTCTAGCTACCGCTTATCACCCTCAAACGAGCGGTCAAGTGGAGGTGTCCAATCGAGGTTTAAAACGTATTCTAGAAAGGACGGTTGGAGAAAACCGTGCCTCATGGTCTGACAAATTAGATGAAGCTTTGTGGGCATTTCGTACTGCTTTTAAGACACCGATTGGTTGTACGCCTTACAAGCTTGTTTATGGAAAGTCTTGCCATTTACCAATTAAGTTAGAGCATAAGATATGGGCTTTGAAACATGCTTACTTGATCTTAAAACCGCGGGTGATCACCGGAAGCTTCAGCTGAATGAACTTAATGAGCTTCGTGATCAAGCTTATAAGAATTCTTTGATTTATAAGGAGAAAACGAAGAAGCTTCACGACTCAAAGATCAAAAACCGCATTTTCAATGTTGGTGATCGAGTTTTACTCTTCAACTCTCGTCTAAAGATATTCTCAGGAAAGCTTAAAACTCGTTGGTCAGGACCTTTCACCATCACCAAAGTTTTTCCATACGGTAACATTGCGTTATCTCAACTGATGGTCGAAACTTTATGCGTGATTGTCCCATCGTGTGAAGCATTTAATACGGAGGGGACTTGCCACCAAAGGAAAGTCCAGGATCTCCATTTCTTCCCCTAAGGAACAAATGAATTCAGGGATCGTGTCAAGCTTGTGACTCGGTTACCAAATAAAAGCGCTTCCGTGGGAGGCACCCCATGCTTATCCATTTTCTATTTTTCTTTCTAGTTTCTAATGTGTGTGAGGAGGCTTGTACTCTTCCGTTCTTTGTGTTTGTTGTTTGTTGTGATTTTTGTAGGATTGAACCAACAATTTTTGAAGCCTCTCGTGTTCGGTGTTGTGTCCCGGTTCACTCGAGCTTCCTAGCCTTTGCTTGTCATTAGTTTGGGGAAATCCGATATCCTTTCATCTTATCGATTCACGTTTATCTTTGCATAATTAATAAACGGCTTAGATTTGCGTAGAGACCCGCCTTAAACATTGAGGACAATGTTTCGTTTTAGTTTGGGGAGGGAATCTATCGATTTGATGTTATCTGCTTATTGTTTTGTTCTCACGTACCCGTTTTTCCCGCAAAAATAGCAAAAAATTTAAATTTTTCAGTTTAAAAAAAAAGTTAAAAACACGAATGTAGGCTTTCCGTTGGTGAGAACGAAAAATAAATTTTGACCCAATCGGTTTTATACCTTAGCTTTCTACTTAACTTTATATAGATTGTCTTTGCTAATCTCTTATACAAGGGGTTATAAAACGCTAGTCTAACTTGAAAAGGTCAAGACTTTGCAAGTTCCCATAATTGATTTTAAATATGCGAAGTTCGATTTATTTTAGGCTAAGTATTCATGAGTTTCTTTATTAGAAATTTTAAATTGTGAAGAACAAGAGATGATAGAGTAGAGTATAAGTTGTGATGCTAAATTATCATCTTTTTGGAGAATTTCATGTATATTCTTGCAAAACTTCATTATCACATTAATATCCATTCAAATTTCTAAAACTATCACATGTGCCCGAATAAGTATTTTAAGTATTTTGAAGTCATTTGAATACTAATCGTCAATCATCGATAAGTGATCACTACTACCAAAATCGTTATAGAGCCCTGTTGAAAAGGCTAATAAATCCCGGTTTTACATAAAGGCTCAAACGGGAGGGGACTCTATTCGGAATACAAATAGAGCCCTGTTTTCAAAGTTACAGAGCCCGGTTTCAAATAAAGAACATGGCTCTATGTGAAAAAAAAAATCCAAAAAAATATGTATATTCTCAAATTCAAGCCATTGTATCAAGTCTTGAGGAGAAAAGTGACCCACTTCTTGAGCTTTTAACCTCGACGAATCATCATATATACTGCATATAAAGCATCACTCGTAATTTGAACAAGTTAGATATATAATAGTTTTAATACCGAAGGAAAAGCGTTGACTGTTAATGCAGCATCCCCGACTACTTAAATCATCTAAGAATTGACCTCAAGTAAAAAATATTCAAGAATATAATTAACCACTCTAAAATAAAGTAACATACATGTCCAAGAAGTAGTTGACTGGTTTGAAATACTACCAAATGTGAATGCAGGAACTGTTAAAATATCAAATTAACATTTTAAGGACACATTTCAAAATTTTAAGTCGCTTTGTATATAAACAGTATTGTACAAATGTACTTACTCTCAATTATCAAGTAATACATTGCCTGCAAAAGATGTCACAGGAAAGCTTTTTTTAATTTTTGGTAAAGTCATTCTATACAGGCCATTGTTTCATTTGTAAGAAATTATATCATTAATCTCTACAAGGAAATGATGAGTGGATTTTGGACTTCTAGTTCTAGGTAGTACCAGAACAGGGGTTACGCCAAAATGCAAACAATGAACAATCTTCATAGCAACAGTTTCATATGTTTGAGAGCATTTCATCTAAAAAAGAAATAACTGTTAAGTAGTTAGCATTCACCATGTAACAAAATATCCTAACTTTACGCTTAGAGTTTAATACAAAAGAGAAAAAAAACTTTGTAAACGCAACCAATATCTTGTAATGACAGTTTTTTTTAACGGAAATTTTATATATAAAGATAGCAAGAAGCTACAAGATACGAACCATACAACCATAAAAGAAGCACCTATCAAACTACCTAAAAAACCCTCAATTAGAACCACAACGAAGACACCTAAAATGCTCTAAACCTTCAAAAAAACACATATAAATCTGAACATTAATCAAAAGACACAAAAAACCAAAACCACCCCTTAAAAGAAACAAATTAAGACGCCGTTTGACGAAGCAATTTGAGAGCTTTAGAAGACCTTGTTTTTTCCTTCTTCAAGTGAGTCTTTTTTTCTTCTTAATTGATGGATTGAACCTTTTAGAGATGTTGGATGAGATTCTTTGATACTACTTGTTTGAGTTGGGTTGAATGACGCAAATCCCTCTTGAATTTCTTTAGTAGTCATGTTTGGACGAAGTCCGCGAGAATATAATATTATCCTTTCCAAATCCAACTTGGAAGGCTTAGGTTTAAACCCAATATTATCCTCGTCACAAGACAAAGACCCGTCTTTTTCTTTTGTAGTATCACACAACTTGCTTTCCTTTTCTTTCTTATTATCATCTACAAAATATGATGACAAATCATTTTCACTAGCATTTGAAAGCCTACTACAAGAGTCACGTGCCTCCTCCTAATGCTTGTACTTTAAGTCAAATTCAGATTTTGAATTTTCACCTTCTTTGACTGATTCACGTGCTTCCTCATCCTTGTACTTTAAGTCAAATTCAAATTTTGAATTTTCACTTTCTTTGACTTAAGCGGGAAAACTAGAAGAAACATCTTCATCCGCTTTTGTGCTCTTGTCTTCTGCCGCAAAATCCTTTGTGATGACAACCTTGTAAGCGTTGATGCATTTCATATCCATCCCCATTAGATCATTGATTTCTCTATAAATGCTATTAGAACCACTATTGATGATGTTGTTACTTTCGATATCGATTTTTACATCCTCTTCAACAGATCTTACATCATCAGCTCTAGGTGAACCGTCTCCCTCTTCGTTTTTAAATTCTATTGAAAATTTCAAACCACCCATATAGTTTACTTTACAATTTGATGTGTTGAAAGACAACCATATTGATTGTAGTTCGAAGAGTGAATGGATAAAAAAAGATTCATCGACCAAATGATTAGGTGATGATGAAAGGTTAACCATGGGTAATTGTTTCGATTTGGAAGGAACATCAAATACCCACTCGTCTCGCTTGCTTCCTTTTTTAAAGTCAAAAACAGGTTTTTCAAACATAGCAATGTTTGCTCTTAGATTGAAATTCCCAATCCTAATTCTATTTAGTCTGTTTTCAAGAGCACGGAGGCTACCAACTCGGAAAAAACGAGCAAACCCGAACTTTCTACCTGCCTTACTCACCTTCCGAGCCACGTACAATTCTGCTATCTCTTCGACCTCTGCAAACAATCCATGTAGATCGGTTTTGTTCCAGTCTGATGGAAAATTGGTAAAGAAAAAGTTGACCATGTTATGGCTAGGATCAGGATTTCCTTTTTCATCTTCTTTACCCTCGTCTTGGTTAAATTTGTAGTTACCTTCATGCTTGCTCCCCTCCCGTGCTGGAATAGCCGGTGACCTTGTTTTCCTTCTTGAGTGCCTTTCCTTGGTTATTCCTGTGGAAATCTTTTTTAAACTTTCATCTTTTCTTTTGGCTCTTGTGTTTTCAGTATTCCATGGTTCTCAGATTAGTTATCTGGTTGAGGTTTGTGGAGGTGGAGGTGTTACCATGGTTCTGAGGGGTGTTTGGGTGGTTGTTTTTAGGGTGGGGGTTTTCTCTCTCCATAGAATTTAGAGAGAAAAAGTCAGAGAGAAAAAGTCAGGTGTAGTAGGGCGAGGGGTGTTTGTATGTTCAAGTTTCACTTGTAATGACAGTTAGTAGTCAAATATTTATAATTTTGAAGTGCTGATCTATTAAAAACAATAAGAATTGAGTGAATATGTTTGATTAGTTTCAAGAAATATAAATGAAATGTTGTGTAGCAAGTACCAACCAATACTGGTAGCAGTCTCAACTTGTTTTACTTTATCACACATAGACCAAACACATAGTTACCCACTGAATACGTGTAACAAGTTTCATGAAAAGTGAATGTTCTGTAATTTTAAGTCCACCTCATTGGAAGGATTCCTGCTCAAGATTTTTGTTTAAGTATATAGGCTTAACAAAGAGTATCAATAACAGTCGATAATGCTAGTGAGGCCTAAGCATCAAAAATTTCACATACACAAATCTAGTATGGAGTTGGGTACCTTCAACGGGAAAAAGGAAATAGAAGTTGATGTAGATCTTATAGTAATATAAAAAAGAGTTTTCATATTATGGGCAGCATTAAAATCAAATATATAATTAAGGATCTTAAGATAACAAGCTCATGAAAAAACAAGTGAAACTTACAATCTTTGAACAGTAGCTACGTAATTGAATCTTTCTTGTCGATATGCTTCTGCAATTCAGTCCTCGGCAAGTCTATAGAACCAAAAAGAGATACAAGAAATCACAAGATCTATTATAGTGAATATCAATTCACTAATATACTTCTAATTATTACGATCTCAAAGATCCAATGAAACACCTTCAGTTCATCACTATAGACTACCAAATAAGCAAGCAAATCACTAACTCTATTATAGTGAATATCATCACTAGTGAATAGCTAAATAAAAGGATTATCAAGTTTATGGAGCTGAGAAATGTTTACAACTCACCAACAAGCCTTTCTTACACATACGAATGAGTAGTACTTTACTGTACACTTACCCTCATAGTTGGGATTGACCTCTAGCAGGGAGTTTATAATAAGAGTTGTGTATCTACTCCATCGGTTTTGTGTTTGAAATTATACTCCTTTAAGATTTAGAAAATCGTAGTAAAAGCCCTTTCTTAAGTTTGTGTTACAAAGAATTAATGTCACACCTAAAATATTGATGTGTATCATTTGTTAGTGTAAACACTACTAAACAAATGGCAAGCTCTAGTAAAAGATATAAGTGCATTGATATAATTAGGGATATAGTATTTTTTATTCATGAGTACATATGCTAGCACCAGTACCATAAATTCCGTGTGCATGTACCTTAGAGAATATATCAGGATGGTCAAAGTGAGCGTACGATTCAGACTTTAGAGGATATGCTTAGAGCATGCGTAATTGATTTTGGCGGTAGTTAGGATGTTCATCTACCATTGGTTGAGTTTTCCTACAATAATAGCTATCACTCAAGCATAAGATGTGCTCCTTTTGAAGCATTATATGGAAGGAAGTGTAGGTCGCCTGTTTTATGGGCTGAGATTGGTGAAAGTAGTCTGATTGGACCTGAGTTGGTTCAAGAGACGACTAATAAAGTAGTATTGATAAAAGAGAAGCTAAAAGTGGCAAGAGATCGTCAAAAGAGCTATGCTGATAATAGGCATAAACTTTTAGAGTTTGAGGTAGGAGATCGAGTTATGCTAAAAGTGTCACCTTGGAAAGGTATAATTCGTTTTGGGAAAAAGGGTAAGTTAACGCCGAGGTATGTAGGACCATTTGAGATTCTTGAAAGAGTCGGTCCTGTAGCTTATCAATTGAGATTGCCTGAGGAATTGAGTGGAGTACATGACACGTTTCATGTGTCAAACCTAAAGAAGTGTTTGGCGGATGCTAGTTTGCGTGTGCCATTGGACGAGATTAAGGTTGACAAAACTCTTCGTTTTGTTGAGGAACCTGTAGAAATTATGGACCGTGAAATTAAGAGTTTAAAACGTAGTAGAATATCGCTTGTGAAAGTTCGTTGGAATTCTAAGCGTGGACCTGAGTTTACTTGGGAACGCGAAGATTATATGAAGTCTAAGTACCCTAAGTTGTTCGTTGAGCGAACTGATGAATCGGCTAGTTAAATCTCGGGACGAGATTTCCTAAAGGAGGGGATACTGTGACAACCATGACTTGAGCAGGTTAGTCAAACCGTTAGTGTTGACTTATGGATCTGTTGCAATGTATGGTATGTGTGATTATATGTGTTTATATGCGTTTATGTGGGTTATGTGAGATTGGATAATCAATTCATTGAGCGTGACCGTCTCATTGGGATTGGATTTCCGTTGGATATTGTGGAGTTCATTTCGTTCACTTTTGGTGACAAGGAAATGATTTTGTGATTTAAGCGTTTTAGTGATTTATCGTGTAAGTAATTATACGTATACGTATTTATGTGTTAGTAATATTAGGATGAGATTAAGTTTTAGTAGTAAGGATATGAAAGAAATGAGTTTGATAAAATATGAGAGTTTTTGAGGGACTTTCTATTTATAGAAAGTGAATTTGTGAAATGAAAAGTATTTTTGGAAAAGTATAGTAAATTGCGTTTACGCAAAAAGGTATGCGCAAATAAGCTAAGGTTTTTATAAAAACTTAAGGTAATATTAATAATTAAGTAATTAATTAATTAAAAAAAAGAAAAAAAAAGAAAAAGAGAGGGATCGGCCGGATAAGGGAAAAAGAAAAGAAAAAGGAAACCTAGTTGATATCTAATACTAATTAGGGATTATCTAGAACTCAATATGTGGCCTATAAATACAAAACAAAATCCCTAACCCTCCCCCCCTATTGAGATCGGTCGAACAGAAGAAAAAGGAAGAAGAAAAAATTAGGGTTTTTGCTTTGTGAAGAATTCAAGCTTCTAGGTAAGTTTTAATTAATTCTTATTATGTTCTAATTATTAATTCATGTAATAATTAATATGATGGAATTAGGGTTTATTAAAATCAGTAAATTAATGATGTTTAATCATGTTATAATGATTAAGGGTTTAATTAGATGCTTATGGATGTAATTGGTTAAACTTAATTCGCGTTAGAGGTTGATCTTGGTTAAAGCAGAATTAGGGCTGTGTTGTTCGGTCATTATCTCATAGATGGTAAAAGCTTTTGTCAAGTTTTCGGTGTCTATAACGTAGCTCAGAGAGTCTAGTATTTAGAACATCCAGCCTCGAAAGTTTTTAAGGTCGGGAAGTCAGTCAAACGTTAGTTGCAAGAAACGTTGTTAAACCAATAAATACGGGTCAGATTTAGGTCAGATTATGAGGTATAAAACTTTAACACCCCCAAATTTACTTTGCAGCGGAACCAATAGTTTGGGTGTTAAGTCATAGCACAACAACATAAGAATATAAAGAACGACTCAAAGACGTTTAAAAAACATAAATTGTACTTTCACTGTAAGATAGAGTCAATAAACAATGTGGTACACTAAATGTTCGTCACATACAACATATACATTAAATTTTAAAACCATAACACAAAGTGTTTTTAATGAATGGAACAAAAACAAGTTTAGTCAAAACATTTCGCGCTAAACTCCATTCGTCTCTCCAAGTCATCAACCTTGATTACCTGAGATAAAACATGCTAAAAAGTCAATGAAAACGTTGAGTGAATCCACAGAGTTTAATGAAATAAAGAGTGAACACAAGTAATTTTAATCATCGAAAACTTGTGGATCAAACAAGTTATAATCACTAATGCATTAAGCTCATGCCACTGAAATGTTAACCAACATATTATAAATATGTAATCATTTGCCCCGCAACTAGGTAATATTGCAATATACCTAAAAAAATTCTCAATACAAAATGTCCTTTAGGGGTGATCGCGCCATGGATGTCACAACCCTAGACAGGGCAGTCATGGCCTAATAGATCTACCTAATGTACTAGCGCTCACCCATCATAGGTAATTAACAGTGCATGAAATTAGGGGCATTTTTGCAATAGGTACTTATGCAATTAGTTCACAATCGGGTCCAGCATACCGAAAATCACTTATGTTCAATTTATAAAATAAGCACGTATCTCATGCACTCACCGAGAGAACAATTAGATCAGAAGTGTGACGAGTCTTGAATGAGCGGGAAGTACTCCTAAGCACCTCCTAAAAGACGTGATGCGACTTAGTACGTAGAAAGAAACAATACGAAAAAATTAAACAAGTGATCATGAGACGTGTTTCCGAGATAAGCATGGCATTTCGCTAGAACTTCCCTAAATCCTATTTAATCCCAAAATGACCTGTGATCTGGTCTTATAGGTAAATGAACACCTACTAAGTTTCGGCTTTTAATTCTTATTTTATCAAAGTGTACTATACGTTTTTAAATTTTGAGACTAGACGTAAAAACTCAGTTTCTGATTTTAACTCGACTTTATGGACTCATATCTCCTAGCTCACAAATGTTATAAATGTGAGGCTTTCACTCCTGGAAAGCTCTTTATGTCTAGTTTCCAAAAATGTAAGACTCATAATCTACAAAGTTTCATAACTATGTGAAAAGACTGTTTTACCCCTGGTTACCCAAAACAGAAAGTTTCCAAAAATTTTACCCTTTACGGAAATGGCCATAATTCCTAAACCATGATAGAAATGAAGGTGAGGCCAATTGATATAGCTTCCTTAAGATGTCTACCACTGACCCAATCTTTAAAACCTAACCTTTTATTGCAAAAACCTGGAGTTTAACTCGTTTTCTAATCATAGGTCCAGATTTGACCTATTTTCTTATTTTGACCATATCTCCCTCATCCCAAGGAGTTGGTTGGGCATCCAACTATCCTATGATGCCAAGACATATATCTATCCAGACATGTAATTTAATCATAGGCTCCAAGCCAAAATATTTCTGCTATAACACGTTTTTGCTACTGTTTCAAAACAGTCCTAATTATTTACTCCAAAACCCATCCAAACATCAATCCTAACTCTAACCAATCACATGCAATGCCATACCAAGCTCTTAAACACAACTCATACATCATATGAACATGCATTTCCAGAATCAAACATCCATTTTCATGGATCAAAATTAAAAGAAAAATTAAAAATAAAGAGAGGATCTTACTAGGAGTTGATTTAGGCTAGAGAATCAAAAACAAAAACACCCTTCTTACTCTTGGGCTGATTTCGAACCAAAGAAGACCCAAAAACCAAAGATTAGAATGCCTCTAACCCTCCTAAATATCACTAATATTTCCCTCAAGAAAACCCTAATGAAAACCCTTCAATAAAACATCCACAACATCTTCAAATCTTCAAGAAATTTCACCAAACTTTGCAAGCAACTCAAGGATGATGTTGTGATGGTAAAAAGGAGAAGAAAATTTTTGTAAGATGATGGTGGTGGTGGTGATAAATTCGGCAGCCACAAGGAGTAGGGAGGAGAGGTTTTCTTGGTTTGAAACTAGGTGAAGTGAAGGGGTTGCATGTATGGGAAAAATGAAAGTAATAATGGTTTATAGAAAATTTAAAATATGTTGTGTGTGGTGTTGTACAAAACCGGCCATAGGCCTAGAATAGGGTGATTATACTTTTTTTTATTGTGTATTTAATTTAAAGTATAGTAAGAGTTAGATTTAAGAAAAGTTAAGTTTAAGGTAAAACGCGAGTTTTAAGCAAGAAATTTACGTAAACGCGACCACAACGGAATATGACAATGATGTAAATTATAAACATCAGGGAGTATTATGAGAATATTAAACCACTTAAGGCACGAAGACGGAATAGATACCCAAATACGGCTCACTTAAAGCTTAGAACGGGAAATTCCTACCAAATCGGGTAAATGTAAAACTAATGACTTTGCTTAAAAATAAAAATAGAAATAAAGCTCGGAATAAATAGTGACCTTAAATACGGAATGTTACAAAAACCCCTACTTAAAATTCGAAGTGAGCTTAGCCCTTCTACAGGAGTTTAGTTCTATGTGTCTATTAGAAATCACCCAAAGTAGAGCTTCGAATTTGGAGTGTAAGTATGATTTTTAAGTCCAAACTTTTCAGTGTGCAATCAGATCCGAATTGGGACTGTTTTGAAGTTTGGTTTTCTTAGGAGTACTTGTGCATGTAAATGGCTCTTGGGAATATTGAGGTAGTTAATATACTCATATATGAACATAGGTGATTTTAGGTATGAATTATGGAGGTCATTAAGTAAGGGTTTTGAATGCGTTAAGTCACGTTAAAATTCTGCAGTTTGGAACAAATTGTGACTAACTAGTGAAACTTGTTATCAAAGTAGTTAAAGTTAGGTATGGTGTCAGGGTGACCTATAACAACCCGCAAATTTTCATCAATGTAAATATCCATCTATTAAGTTAGATGCAATGTACTATCTATCTATTATATATGAACCACTTTTTCAGGGAAATTTTTCGCTTTATTACATTACTTGCATTACCAATATCTTAATATACAATGCAACTTGCATAACTAAAGTTAACGAGCTCACGCAACCTACCTATGGCAATCCTATCTACATATATGTCAAGCAAACATCATAACATGTCAAGTCAATATCTTAATATCATTTTTACAAAGTACATTACTCATATAATGTACCATTTGCAACGTTATATCAAGACAGACCTTAAACCATTATCATGTACCTCTAAAATCCTAATTCCATGTAAAGTTAATAAATGCACAAGCTACTAAAGCATATGTACAAGTAATATAACATCTCATTTGAAATATAAACTCCCTCCAAGTCAATGTACAAGTTCTTTAAAGCATAATGTACAAGTCATCAATACACGACATCCAAAATAGCCATTTTACCTCCGTTTTTCTAAGGAAACTTGTACAATCTATTAAGTACAAGTTACAAGCAATTCATGCACTTCAATTACATTCCATATTCCTTCTCATTTCATGAAATTACAAGAAATCAAACTAAGAAACCCTAAACCGAGCTAGTTTCTAAATCGTGACCCGTTTCTTGGTTCTTATCCATTTTTAACCTCAACCATTATTCAAATAAGTTGTAATAACATAAATTACAACATTATAAATCACATTCCATCATTACATCATCATTTCAACAACAATGTACAAGAATTATACCTAGAAAACCCTAATCGAACCCTAATTTGAACTTTTGACCCGTTTACTCATTTTCGCCCATTTTAAACCCAAACCACCTATCAAAACTTATTGTAAACA
This sequence comes from Tanacetum coccineum, assembly GCA_026074375.1. NCBI lineage: Eukaryota > Viridiplantae > Streptophyta > Magnoliopsida > Asterales > Asteraceae > Tanacetum > Tanacetum coccineum. The sequence goes on from BQNB010040738.1 coordinate 32,968, forward strand.
CTTAATATAAGTCTTGTGATCCTTAATCTATCATTACTAATCAAATGTACTCGAAAAATAACCAAGAAAACCCTAGTTCGAGCCCTAAGAAACCCGCGACCCCCATTTTTGCTTTTTGACCCATTTTGAAGCTACTCCTTGCAAACAAGCACCTTTATGACCCTCCTACTTGTTTCTATAGAAGCTTACAAGCCCCTCTTCTAAATATATAGCTCACAATTTGGTTACAAAAGCTCCACATCACCTCTTTGTCTCTTTTTCTACCCGCGGCACCACAAGAACAAACCACCACCCTCAAGCTAGTTTCTAGCCATGGAAAATCATCATGTAGCCTTCCCACATCACCCTATAGCTGATACATATGTCCTAACTTGGCCTCTAAGTCTCCTTGGCCTCCAAGGTTGATTTCGAGTATAAATAGAGGGGGTAAACCCTTCATTCAAACTCATCCCCCACATCTTCTTCTATAACCCATTCTAGCAACTTATCTCTGCTCAAAGAAGTTCCTAAGGAGCCCCAAGATCAATAATCAAGAGAAAGATTGAAGCCTTGAAGCCCCGAAGAACCATTTCTAGGCGTACGTGGAAATCGGACTAAATCAGTTGAAATTGGACGAAAACGGTGGAAATTGGTGGAAATCGGTTGAAAACGGACGAAAACGGTCGAAATCGATCGAAAACGGACGAAAATTGTCGAAATTGGTCAAAAACGACCGAAATTGGTTGAAGTTTTTATCTCTGCTCAAAGATTTTCCTAAGGAGCCCCAAGATCAATAATCAAGAGAAAGATTGAAGCCTTGAAGCCCCGAAGAACCATTTCTAGGCGTACAAAGAGAAAAGACCCATTTTGACCCGTTTTCCTCCATTTTCGATTCTCAAAGCTCAAACCCAGGTTTCTTATGATCCATATCTTCTCTTACACTTGTATAATGTTCATATGATCATACTTGAACTCATGTTAAAGCTTTTAATCTAAAAATCTAGGCGTTTTTCCATTTTGATCCAAAACCGAACTCATAAACCCTAATTCTATGTTTTTCTTTAATCTAAATGTTATAATGGTTAAATGTTGCTATAATATATCTTAAATAATGTTAATATAACAACTTTATTGATTCTTGAAAGAATTTGAATTAAAAACCTACGCGTTTTCGTTTTAAAACCCTAATTCGACCCGTTTTGATTTCTGGCTTAACGAATCATTATTTTAAACTTTCGTTACGTTAAACCTTCATATTTTAGCTTATTCTAATAAGATATAACCTGCGAATATCTTTTGAAATGTTAAAATAAGCTTGCATGGCCATTCGGACTTGTTTTGTAAATATTATCCATGCAAGGGGTATATATCATAACTTTCTGAAACATATAACTAAAAGGACTAAAAATATCATTTTATCAAAGTTATAACTATAAGGGTCTATTATGTCACTTTCCAAAGTGCAAGGTTTACTTTGTACATCTTTTAAACTAGAAGGACCAAACTTGTAAAAGTGCAAACTCCAAGGGTATATTTTGCCATTTTTCATTCTTAAGGGTCTAAAATGTAACATTTTGAAAAAGTATAAAAATATGTTCAAAACATTATAAGACATAACTTTAATTAACGCTTGACGTGCTTATCGTTTCCAGTTATCAAGCAAAACGCTTAAAACCAATTATATCGTATCACAATACTAGGGAGCTTCATATTAAGGGGTTTCATCTTGGTATTACGTTCTGACTGAGTTGTTGGGTTTACGATTTAAAGTGCCCTAGCTCCTCAAATGTTTACTGAATGACCTCTAAATTATGATGGCCCGAACGGTGATACAATACTCCATAACAATTCAATCAAAGATGATATTCATTATAATGTAAAACATATTCAATCAAACTAAGACTTAACATATTACCCCAGGTTGCGTGTGACGAAGCCGTTACTTTCATTTCATATACCTTTGCTATCACTCAGATTTCCCTATACTGTTAAGGTGAGTTCATAGCCTCGCATTTCAATATTTCAAATATTTCATAAACCCGCGAGGGGGATACATGCTATAAACCATGAATGCAATTATTTCTGTATGCTAGTCCTGATTTATAATTGCCTAAGTAACTATTTTGCCTTTAAGTCCCCAATATCATGAACCGTTAATTACTCTACGGAGTGAGCGCGAATGTTGTGAATAGATCTATTTGGGTTGGACTCCCCGTTGGTGTACCCAGTTATACCGGTAACCAATTGCACACCATTAGAATATAACTGCGGGTGTTTTGGCAAAGGCACCCGTTGGGGCTATAACGTATCAAATATATCCCAAGGCTTCGGATTCATGAGCTAATGGCAATAATATTGTTTTACAAATAACGGGTGTATAACAACGTAACCCAATATCGAATTTGCATTCAAATTATTTAACTTAAACCTATGAATATCACTCAACCTTTGTGTTGACTTTTTAGCATGTTTTATCTCAGGTAACTAAGCAACCTATGGCACGGAGTGGCGAGGACTTGAAGATGGCAAAACTGTTATCATTCAAACTTTGTGTTTTAGATTTTGGGACCTTTCGTTTGTAAAAACTCTGATGAAATAATGAATGATAACTAATTTTTCAAAAACGACTCTTTTTTATTCGTTTTCTATTATTATGATTGTTGTACCTTAAAGTAATACCCCAGATTAGCTTCCGCTGCTATATGTAAAAATGGGGGTGTTACAGCCATCTAACCAACAAGAGATGAACGTAGAGTTGTTGGTGTAGCCTGAAAAGTCTATAAACAAACAGGAAAATAAAAGCAACACAGATACATCAGATAACTCAATCTTAAACCACAAACAACGAAGAACAAACATATTGCTTCCACTTACTCCATGAGCACCCAAAGGTGGAAAGCCTGTAGGCAGCTTTGGTACAACACCCATTAATGGATTATTTATAAGTGATGTTGCCCTTGCACCGTTCGGCTGTGACTGTCCACATGAATGGTCAACGAACAGAGGCTTTATATCTGGATTCGGCTTTGGATTTTTACACAGTTGATGTTGCCAATTCAAACTACAAATCAAAAAGGAAAGTCATAACAAAACAAAATCTTGAAACAGAGTGAAAAAGCAGTGCGGATACTAAAAATATCTAAACCTTTGATTGATAAGTGTCCGTAATATTGAGTTTTTTAGAGTTGGGAAGTTTAGCTTATCACGAAACAGAGGATTGCTTCAATGAATGATTACAAGGACAAAGTACATGAGCCCACGACATTCATGAATGCACTTAACAAAAATATCGATTAAACATTAACATTATAAACGTAATGCAATAATTCATTTTCGAGAACATGTAGAAGTATACAATAATGTTCTAACATAACCCTACAAAGTTTAAGCATTTGTAACACGGCGAATACATATTGTTTTGCAAATGTAGTTGCAATCTGTACCAAACTGAACGTAAACAGAAATAGGTAGGTTTTGAAAGTTAAATATGACAAAATAGGTGGTGGGTTGGGTTGCAGGTAAGAAATGGGTAATTTTGTAAATGGTCGATTAAGTTTGGTTACATATAGATATCGTGCTAAAATGAAACTAATTATAAACTAACTGTCATAAAACACATATAACTTTGCTATCAGAGTATGTACCTCGGGTAATTTGAAGAATTGGTTTGAGCGCATTAGCAAGTGGTATGTAGTTCAGAAGGATCAATAACTTATTATGTTACCGATTAAATCAAAACAGCCCCTACAAGTAACGAACACAGAATGAGTAGCTTTTTAGGTGAACTTCTTTACTCGTATTCTAAAAAATTGCAATGTCGCTTGAGAAACGTGCATTCAAACACCCATACAAAGGGATATGATTATAAAGTAGAAGAAATCATACTTGTCTTTCTTTTAGCTCATAAGGAGACAAATCTCCACGGTTGGCTTCGTTAATTTGTTGCAGACAGATTTTTAAATCATTATATAGCTGCAAGATAAAACTACTCCATAAGCGTTAACAGATGCATCTTTTACTTTGTTTATATTTCATGCATGATAACTAAATTTACATGATAGAAATTTAGTTGAATATTGAATCACCTAATTCCAACTCTTTCCAAGATATTCATTGACCGCCATACCATTATGGCCATACATCAGAGGTGAAATCCAGTAACCCCATGCCCACCACTTCTTCCTAAAACATGCATAAAAGAATATATCGATATGAGGGCATTTTGACCAATAAGTATTTATTATGAAAATGTCAGATAACTATATAATTAAAATACCTGGATCAATAAATTAGTTGAACTACGACATGGCACTTGTCAGCATATATGTTAGTGTACAAACGATTCTTCTGCAGGTAAACAAATGAGAAATAAGATAGTTGCTTCCTTAAGGGGCATAAACACTTCAAGCCATTATTGCCAATCAAAAATTCACCAACACCATTTATCAAATGAAGAGAGTTATGCCTAATGTCAGGCCTAGGGTCAAAGCTAAGTTCATATGATTCCTAAATAATGCGTTTATGGTCATCAGAAGCTGCTGCTATAAAGACCTGATGTACTTATGGTCATGCGTTTATGGCCATCCTGTTATGTAGACCTATTTGGTATTACCACGATTAGAAATCAATTGAAAATGCATTGCTTAAACTATATTTAGCACAAATCAATAAAATAAAATGTGGAATTACCATAAACATGCTTTTCCATTGAGACATGACATGATTGACCTGTGATAAATAACAATAGTTACAGGTTTATCTCTTTGTGTTAACTTGGGTTAACGGATGGTCATAATCATTGTCAAGAATATTAAATCTAGATTAAGATGAGACCAGTAATGAATAGATTACTCTACTCTAGATAAAAATGTTTGTGAGCTTACCATCGGTGTATCTGCCCAATGTGAGATGCCTTTTAAGAGGATTGGCATGTGATAAAGATATAACCAGTCAAATAGAAGTCCATAAGTCCTTCGACTGAAATTAATCATGTATAGTGTGTTAATATATAGCAATAGAAAATAACACAAATATATATTGTAAAAGAACCCAACCAAGTCGTGGCCATTGCAATTCCTCTTAGATCCCTCATTAAACCTAGAACCACCAAAAACAACATGTAAAACTGGGGATAAAACGATAATAAAGAAGTGATAGCAGTGAGCACTCCCCCTAGTGTATACATAACTATGACTACCTAATACAGGACTCAAGTCCAACTCAAAGAGAATAACATCAAATTTACATGCATAAATCACTTAGTAATCAAACATGGATGTAATCGAAATCATACCATGAACTAATGTAACCGAATTTTGATGCCTGCACATGAACATAAACATATTATCAAATTAAGCATGTTTTGAATATGGTGTAACAATTTTTAGCAGACCTCCATGGTAAAGCAGAAGAGTTACATACGTTGTTCCAAAAATACACCATTCGATCAATCAATAATATAACATGAGTTACATGAAATTCTCAAGATGATAAATGAATGATATTAGGTTTTGAGGTGAATATGGTTCTGAATATACGGATGAATGATATTAGGGTATAGAGAAAGAGTCGTGTTTTTTCAAACCTATATTAAAGGAATAGATATGTTAGGGTTATAGTTTATGGAATTGATCTCAAATCATTGTGTTTATTAAACCATAACTATGTTGTTTTGTAATTCTAAAATACAAATTATGGCATGGTATAGTGGTTGGAAGGCTGCTTGTTATATCTAAAGACCAGGGTTCGAATCTTGGCATGGCCAAATTTTTTAATAATTTTTGAAAATTTCTGCTATGTGGGTGCCATGTCATCGTTGAGGTAGCGTTGAGTCACTATTTCATATTAATCCAGTCATAGTTAGCCCCATATATAAGTTACTAGTTTCGTAACCCGCCATATATATATATATATATATATATATATATATATATATATACTAGTTACATAACCCGCCCGACGGGCGGGTTCGCTTCAGACATTTTTTTATAGAAAAGGTTTGTGTTAGTGTGGCTTAATAATTTCGAGTGTTGAGCACAGTTGGCCATGAATGTATCAAAACGGTTCAGGCAGGCCAGGGTGGTTTGTTTTGGTTTGGCCAATATAAAACGGTTCAGTTATTGTGTGAGTTTGGGTTAATAATTTTGAGTGTTGGGTACAGTTCACTCTGAATGGATCAAAACGGTTTCGGTAGTCACGATTTGGTGTTTTTTGGTTCGGTCAATATTAAACGGTTCAGTTAAGTCTGGGCCTGTCTATTTTGGTCTGGTCAATATTTTGTGATTACGGTTTCAAAACCCTCAAGTTATTGTTTTATATTTTTGATTGTTAATAATAATAAATCTAATAAGTAAATGTCTTTTTAGGCTGAGGTTTTGTTAATATAGTTAATATCCAATATCCATTACATGAACACTGAACACGTAATAGTAAATTAATTATGTACGTAAGAAATGTTTGTAAGCAAAAATTGTTTAAATCTTACATTCAAGTTATAAATTTATAGTTTTAAATATAAAGGTTTATTTGCATGTTAGTATAAATTAACACCATTTGTATATTTAAATAAGTGATTTTTTAAAGGAAATGTTATTCATTGAATGATTTTTTTGTGATGATTGTATGCTAGATTATTTGTTGTTTTGTTAAAATATAAATGAACTATTTATATGCATACTACTTTTCTTGATTTTATGAGCACCATAAAATACATATGCACATCCTTTTTATTGATTTTTTTACAAGCCATAAACACGCATACACCATTCTTCCGAATATTTACAACAGTTAAAATGGTCAAACTTACATATCGTAGCTTTGTATTTGAATAAATATCACATTTGCTTTCAAATCATTAACTAATGATGATTGTATTACTTTTCTAGAACAAAGGAGTTAAAATGGAGAAGATTTCAATAAAGCACAAGATATTACAATACTCATAAAGTGTTGTACTCAACAAATTTTGCAAAATTTGACCTTCTAGTTCCTTTACGCATGCTAGACTGAGATGGTTATTAACAACCCAAGCCAATATTCAGAACATGAGAAAATGAGATGTATAAAAGATGAAATATATGTCGATTCGATTTAAGGTTATATTTTATCTCATCGGGTGAAATACAAAAAGTAGCCAAAAGATAAATAAGTTAAACGGGTCGATAATGTGAAACATGCATAAATAAATAAAACATGACACCAACACGATATACAATTGCCAATCAATTTCATAAATCGTAATCACATAAGTTATTATCAATCCACGTATGATGTCAAACAAACAATAACGGTATCAAATGAATTTCGCAAACACAATAAAATATAAATCAAGCCCGAGAAGTATCTTGTTTCGTCGCGCTTGAAGCCTTAGATAAGAAATCTATGAGTATGATCAAGAATCAGATGAATTAACAAATTAGCAAGTTATCCAAAGATGCTTACTTACTTACAAGTGTTGAACTTGTTGAGCCCTTTGTAGATGCTCCAACAAAGATTTCGCCTTCCGTTGAGCCCTTTCTGACCCATTCTTTGCTAGTTCCATCAATGGGATCACTGTACAGAGCTTGCTTATACAAGCAAGATTGTCACTATCTCTCCTGCATAAAGAAAGCAGATCGAAGTAGTATTTTCCTTGTTTCTTGGAATACCGGTTCTAGTAAGATCAATTAAAGGAGGAATTGTGCTATCTCTGACTGACTATTGCTGCTTTAGCTTCTTGGTGGCTAGCAAGAATAGAAAGTATAGTTAAGGACTTGTCAACCATACAACTACTTGAATCAGTCAACATTTTCAGAAGAACCACAATTACCCCTGCCCTCATAGCACGTCCTGTTCCCTTGATAAACGCACAGATTAAACAAAGTCGTTGCAGCATCTTTCTTGCCTCTAGTTCTTTCGTTTTCAAGAAGATTAATTAATGCGGGAATAGCACCCGATGCACCTATTATGATCTTATTCTCATTAGCAAGTGATAAGCTAAAAAGGGTTGGCGTCCTATACCATTTTCATGTGTACCCTCTGAACATTCTTGTTATCTTTTCATGGCATCGATGCCAACACCGTAAAGTAATAAAATGTAGTATTTCATCTCCAACCAACCCGAGTAATATCACATGATTGCCTAAAAGAGGCAAACGGGTCAGAAGTCACCTAAAACCTCATCTATATAACAAACAAATTGCTAAAAGTTGTAGTTACCATAGTTAGCTTAGTTTGAAACACAACCACTTTGATTTGATCGTATAAATATAGATAACAAACTATTAATATACTCGTAAGCATGCTTGTCATTAAGTTGTGACTGTTATCAAGTCCACCCTCATAAACAACTATTTTTGGTTTTTGTCATTGTAGTTTTAAATCTTTTTGACGTGCATAAAAATGAACTATTCTTCATTAAGTAGTCATGTCTTACCACTTTAAAATTTTTTAAGCTGCTGGCATCGGTTGAGCTTAATTACCAAGCTGTCTATTGAGCGAGATAACCCCTCAACCAATCTGCTAAGTGATTGATTTGATCCTTTCAGCAACTAAGTGATGGATTTGATCCTTTCAACAATGATTGCTCTATATATTAGTAAATCCGCTAATTGGAAAAAAATGGCCAACTTTAGAAAGATTCAACTGAAGATTATTTGTACAGATTTAGTTAAAATTGTGATGTGTTAGTAACTTTGACCACGTTGTCTTTTTTTTCATGTGGTGCATTTCTAAAAAACGCAGTAGATGATTATCATAAATATGTAGATTTTGCAATCACATTGAACTATATATTCAACCCATTTTAATGTGTTACCCCACCCGTCAATCATGTTTATTTCTCCACTTCGAATGAAAATGTCAAAAAGTTCAAACAAATAGAGATGGAGCAATATGATTATGTATTGCTTACCTCGGCATCTTCTACACCAGATTTGGTAATCTCCATCTTTTGGTCTTTTGCAAATGCCAGATGTAGTAGTAAATAAGAGCATACGAATCCACCTCATACAGATATAAGAGAACTTTTTTTCTTTTTACATAACAAAACAACGTTCTTGTGCCTGTCATGTTATAGTCATTTTTTTGTATATTTAAGTCATTATAAGATGGCTTTACATCATGTTTGGTTCATTTTGTTACCCTCTTAACATTATATAAATTGTCATTTTTTGAGGTAACAAAATATATTTTAGTGGAATTAAGAGTATCATATGAAGAAGTACTTACAAATATTTTAATTCCACTACGGCTAAAAGCTCCATAATGCTTCATATGTTTCCTGTCAGTTCGGACAGGATCCACCAACAGAAATCGGTAGTATGCTGGCTCGTTTTATGCAAATGAGCGACCTGACAAAACAACAACTCATAAGGATACTAAAACAACTTAAAACCCTAGATAATGAAGTTTATGAAGACATGAAAATAAAAATGAAAGTGATACCTTGGTTTTGGCTTCGTTTAACCTCAAGGATGTATCTCCTGCTTGTAGAAGATCGTTGTCAGGTTGGGATCGCCGAGAAGAAGATCCATCTACAACCATTTAAGAAGACAAACCAAAGCTAAATCAGTGCATGTGATGTATATGTAAAAGCCAATAATCACATGCTAGTAACTGATCTAAATGGAAATCGCGATACCGAGATAAAGATGTAACTTCATAAACTATAGTTATCCTCAATAGTTTGTAGGTATAATTGGGTATCAGGTGATAGTATGAGCTAACATATTCAAATTTATTAGACCAGGAGAGAATATATCTTACTCTCAACCAGCTCTGGGAATCTGATTGCATATTTACTGTAGACCAGATCAACCTCGGGGCCATAGTTGCATTTTAAAACTTCCGGAGTTTTCCTTGTCACTGCCTGATACAAAATATGCAAAATCAGAATAATTGATCTAACTATATGGTGAGCTAATAGTAATACAAATTCAAATAATATAACCTAACTATAAGCCGTACTAATGAGAATACGAATCAAAATCTAAGATGATTAAACATTCATTAATCTAAACAGTTGTGTAAATCTTCAAATATAACTTAACTCTAAGCCAAATTAATCAGGCTACAAATTTTAGCAAAACCTGATAAAAGAATTATGATTCTGCAAAACAAATCATTGACAATAAAACATACAATCAAGAAACCCTACAATAGTTGCGTTAATCTCAATACCTCAAATCACCAAACAAACCTAAACCTCAAATACAACCTACCTCTAAACCTCAAATACAACCTAAATCAGAAAAATCAGTCTAATATATGCTGAGTTAACAGTAATACAAATTCAAATAATATAACCTAACTATAAGCCGAACTAATGAGAATTCAAATCAAAATCAAAGATGATTAAACATTCATTAATCTAAACAGTTGCGTAAATCTTCAAATATAAATTAACTCTAAGCCTAACTAATCAAGATACAAATTTTAACAAAACCTGATAAAAGAATTATGCTTCTGCAAAACAAATCATTGCCAATAAAACATACAATCAAGAAACCCTACAACAGCTGCGTAAATCTCAATACCCCAAATCACCAAAGAAACATAAACCTCAAATACAATTTAACTCGTCAATTCCTTCACAGATTTGTAGATCAGAGGACGATCTGCAAGCTTAAATATTTCTCTATAGTCAAACCCTGCAACCTTAAGAATCTCTTCCTGCTCATGCTCTCTTTGTAGTTTCAGATCATGAAGCTCCTTTAATTCTAGTGCAACTTTAAGTTTTTCCATAACAGCAGACATTGTCGGCTAGTTGTTCACGAGATTTATGTAAACACTGATATGCAATGTCTACAAATGTTTTGACAGAACTCGGATCCAATTGGTGAAAGGTTTTTAATTTGTTTCTGTAATAAGCATGGTCATTGTATCGACCTTAATACCCCCACCTTACAGAAAGTGATCTGAACCCATTCGGCATTCCAACCAAATTTGAACATGTCACCAAACTTACAATAAAATGGGGAATTAGGACATACCTGGTCACCATCTTGTAAAAATTTATGTACTCTTGCCCGTTGCCCCATCGTTCCATGAGCTGCAAGCAAATCGCTACAACAAACATCATGAGTAAGTTTGAGGAAGGTCATATTACTGGTGCATAGAATAAGATAGATTTAATCCATGTAAGAATTTAAAATATGGGCCTAAAAACTGTGATAACTAACTGTTGTCTATTTATATTCTTCAAAAGATTCAGATCACTCACATCAACCATGTCTTTAAATTCAGCATCTACATTTAGGGTACCTCACTTTCCACCATTTTTCCTTGATCATTGTTGGATTATGTTGTTTGGTGTTTCTGGAAGAAGTATGCCACCCACTGATTAAAAGTTCATATTTGATTTGAGAACAAAGAAACACTTGACCATCTATATTGATCAAGCATTAGTTTTGTAGTTGATCATGTTTGTTGAAAAGATTCCAAGAGTAGCAACCATTTGCATGTTCTGAAGAACATAAATTATATTCAAGCATGATCCAATAATGAAAAATGCATATGACTTATATTTCAAATTTTAAATGTTTCAACATCAATACAAAATATTACCTTAAGGCTGCAACCTCAACGTCAAATTTGCAAGAGTGAGTGATAATCAAGTGATTGCATCAACATATCAACTGTTAACCTAAGTCATAAATCAAATCAATATGCTCAATTAGTTATACACATATACGCATGCTGAATATACATAATTCGAATTCACGTAGCTATACATAACATCAGCATCACTATAAAATATTAAAAGATGTAGTAACATACATAAAAAGTGTCACTTTAAAAGATGTAGGATGTATTTTCATTCCAAATCATCTTTACCATAACTGTAACATGTATAAGAAAGATTAATATAAAACGATTTTGGTTTGTTACCTTGCCATTATATTTTCTTCGAGAATGAACCTCAGGAACAATGTATGGAGGAGTGCAGCAGAGACAACTACACAATAACTAAATATTAGCATAATGATTTTGATCATATTACATGATAATCTTAAAAAACTTAAATCACAAAGAACATTATCCAATATAGTATAATAGATGGTCAGGCTTTCAATAAACTTTTACATACATATGAATTAAACTAATAAGTGAATAAAACATGTTAGGAATACGAAATTCATAGAAATGTATCAGTCACTTCATAGATATCGGAAGATAGCTCATCAAGTAATATTTGGAAACTTACATAGGTAACTAGTCCAAGGTCCATGGAAAGCCCATGTAACCAAGGCCCATGTCCACCTCATGTAAGTATAAATACCCTCTCCACACATGGAGAGAGTGTTGGTTCTTTTTGTAATTTTCACATAGTTCAATTAACTTTCTTATTTTCCTTTTTACTTTCTCTCTCAACTTTCTCTCTCTAGTTCATCTTTTGTGTGAAATGAGTTTTCTTCAATTGGTATCAAGAGCCATGGTTCTATATTGGTTCCTTTAGTGTTTTTGTTGTGGTTTTGAGCTTATTCTAAGCTTATTGGTTCGACTTATTTATATAAAAAAATCATTCGGCGTCATTTTTAATTTTTAGCTTATTTGGTCAAAAAGGTTAAACGTTTTTCTTTTCTTGTTATCATTTTTCTTGTTTCGTTGTTGTTTGTTAAACGTCTTTTTAGATCAAGTATGTTGGGCTTATTTCGTGTAGGAAATAAAACTTGCAAACTGTTTCTTTTCCAAAGTCACAAAAACCATTCGTGTATTTTATTTTTAGGCTTATTAAAGCTTTATTACAAAGTTTTATCATGGCTTATTTGTGGTCTCATTTAGCTTATTCGATTGCTCTTTGATTTGGCTTATTCGAGACGCCCACAACTTGCATAAGACGAAGGTACAAAGGTGCCAACAAGGTGTTTGATATTTTGCTGAGCCGAACTAGTCATTCAGAAACCGAACGAGTTTATTTCTTTCAACATCCGATCTAGACACTCTCCTTTGAAGCCGATCTAGTTTCTTCATCAAGAGCCGAACGAGTTCAACTTTCATTCTTGAGCACCGATCTAGTCACTTTCCTTGGAGCACCAAACTAGTCAAATGTTGTTTGAGAACCGATCTAAACCATCCCTTTGAAGACCGATCTAGTCATTTTCATCAAGAACCGAACTAAACCATGTCTTCATAAACCGAACTAAACTTGTCTAGTAGGAACCGATCTAAACTACACTTGGAACCGAACTAGTCAAACACGAACAAATTCTATACGTTTTACGCTTTTTTTGGTTTTTCGGTTTCGAGTGTCGGTAAACTACGGGACTTCTAACCTATACCATTGTGATCGTGATTCTTTTTCGATCAACGTGGTATATTCATTCTTCACCGACGATAACCGATCGAGTTCATAAGATCAAAATAACAATCGGTGTCTAATTTGACAATTTCAAACGAATAAGAAAAGAAAAAGGAGGGAAACTTCTATAATTTATTAACAAGAATTGAAATTTGTCACATGCAACCCCTACAAGTTTACTACAATTACACCATAAGTCCTTTGTTGCATTATTAACCTTCTATTTGATAATTACTTACACCGTTAGTCATTATCTTTCATAATTCATCCGTTAGTCCTCGTAAGCTCATAAACCGTTAACAAAAGCTCAAGTACTTCGATTACAACAACGATTTCAACCAAAATCAATTATTGTTTCATGGTTTCTTCTTGATTTTGTATAATCCCGCGAAAGACTTAATTCTTTTCTCGGTTTAAATCATAGATTTGTAAAATCCCGTGAACGTTAATTATTTTATCAAAACCACAACAAAATCACTTAATTTACTTAAGATCCTTAAATTTTATTTCACACATCGAATTTCAATGAAATCTTTGAATTCCAATTCACAAGAGAGAGAGTTGCATCAGTTGCAACAAATGCAAGACAAAGCAAAGGAAAGTTGCATGGTATCATTTTGACTACTTCATTCACACCTCAAGCTCTTTCAAACAACGACTTAAAAAGAACTTGCATCGAGGGAGGATTCGAACGGGCATTTACAGCACTCTTTGATCAAGATGTTCAAACTTTTACATGCTCAATGTTACTAAACTTGGATCAACTAGAACAACAACTTGTCAAAGAAGAATTTCAAGAAACTGGATCCATGGATGCTTTTAGAGTATTCAAGACACAGTTTTAGACATTTGTTAGGAATAAATCTTCATATGACTTAATACTGCCAACAGTACTAAAGGAGTTAGTACTGCCAAGGAAACTTAATACTGCTAGTTGAAGGAGTTTGTACTGCTAAATGGTCAAAGCTGATGAACTGAAGAT
>BQNB010040739.1:0-47204 GCA_026074375.1 Tanacetum coccineum
TGTTAATGCTGTTAGTTATACTTACTACTGTTTGTTATAATTAATATTGTGAGAAATGAGAGAAATAAAGAGCTAAAAAAAAGAGAGATATGTGAAAATAAAAATAGATAGAGTGAATTAGTGAGAAAAAGAAATGAGAGAAATAGTGAGAATGAAAAATAGTAAGAGAGATGTGTGACATAAAAACAGATAGAGTGAATTGGTGAGCTAAAAGAAATGAGAGAAATTGGTGAGAATGAAAAACAGAAAGAGAGATGTGTGAAACAAAAACAGATATAGTGACTCTGTGAGCTAAAAGAAATAAGAGAAATTGGTGAGAATGAAAAACAGAAAGAGAAACGTGTGACATAAAAACAGACAGAGTGATTCAGTGAGAAAAAAAATTAAGAGATATAGTGAGAACAAAAACAGAAAGAGAGCTTGTGAGAATCAAAATTGATGATGGAAATGCTTTTTGGAACGAAATTAGAGTTAATGCTGGTGACTCAAAGTTAATGTTGTTAGACATAAACTTACTACTGTTGGTTAAGTTAATGCTGTCAGGCATACACTTACTACTGCCAGTGTTAGTTAATGCTGCCAGTTTAAGTTAATGTTATTGATGGTGATTTCATAAATACTTCGATTAAGGGTTTCAATCACTCATTCGATCGATTTTACACTTTGATATACTCTCTAATCATAAACCCTAACTCAATTTTATCATTCATCATCAAAACCCAACACAATGTCAAAGCTAAAGTTTGCCAAAACTCACAATTTGGTTGCGTTTTTGTAGAAACCCGAAGAAAGTGACGGGTTTGTAGGAATTATTGACTTTTTGAATGCAAGTTCTATCAGATATGCGCTAACGGTGAATCCCACCATCTATTCTTCATGCATTAAGCAGTTATGGGCTATTGCTAAGGCAAAAACTGTCAATGGGGAAGTGCATATACAAGCCCTAGTAGATGGGAAGAAGGTGATCGTCACTAAGACGAGTGTGAGAAGAGGTCTTCAATTAAAAGATGTTGAAGGTACTAAATGTCTAACTAATGCTACCATTTTTGCAGAACTGGAAAGAATAGGGTATAAAAATCTTACACAAAAGCTTACATTCTATAAAGCTTTCTTTTTACCTCAATGGAAATTTCTTATCCATACAATTCTACAATGCCTTAGTGCTAAGACTACTTCTTAGAACGAATTTAGTAGAACTATGGCCTCAGCTATCATCTGTCTTGCCACAAACTAAAAATTCAACTTTTCCAAGTACATTTTTGATAATATGGTGAAGAACTTAGAGGGTGGAGTTAAATTTCTAATGTATCCAAGGTTTGTTCAAGTATTCCTGGATAAACAAGTTGAAGGAATGACCAAACATAAAGAAATTTATATTACACCTTCTCACACTAAGAAGGTCTTTGCTAATATGAAGAGAGAAGGAAAAGGTTTTTCTAGGAGAGTTACCCCTCTATTTCAAACTATGACGGTTCAAGCTCAAGAAGAGGGTAAAGGTTCTGAAATGCCTACTGTTCCTCAACACACATCTACCATTAATTAACCATCATCATCACAGCCTCCAAAGAAGCAAAATCCTAGGAAGACCAAGAAATAGAACACTAAGGTTTCTTAACCTAGTGATCCTACACAACCTATGGCAGATGAGACTGAAAATGTGGAAAGTGTACCTATACATTCTAATGATCCACTACTCAGTGGTGAGGATAGACTGAAACTAAATGAATTATTAGAACTTTATACAAAATTGTCTGAAAGAGTTCTTGACTTGGAGAACACTAAGACCTCTTAAGCTGCAGAGATAACTAAATTAAAGGAGAGGGTCAAGAAGCTAGAAAAGAGGAATAAGTTAAGAACTCCATGGCTTAAAAGATTAAGGAAGGTTAGTAGATCTGCACAAGTTGTTTCCTCTAATGATGAAGGTTTGGGTGCTCAGGAGGATGCATCCAAACAGGGGAGGAAAAATTGCTGATCTTGATGCTGATGTAGAGGTTACTTTGGTTGATGAGGCTCAGGGGAGGATTGATGATAATTTAATATTTGATACAAGAGTTTTTTATGAGCAGGAAGTTGAAGTTAAAAAGGCAGTTAGTACTACTGAAGTTACTACTGTCAGTGCTACAACAACAACTGTTGATGAGTTAACTCTGGATCAGACCTTAATAGAGATTAAAGCAGCTAAACCCAAGGCTGTTACAACTGTTGCTACAACAACTACAACTGCTGTTACAAGACCTAAGGCTAGAGGAGTTGTAGTCCAAGAGCCAAGTGAATTTAGAACAACAACATCATCTTCACAAACATCACAACTTCCACAGGTTAAAGACGAAGGCAAGGAAAAGATGATAGAACCTTAGAAGCCTTTGAAAAAGAAAGATCAAATTTTGGTGGATGAAGAAATTGCTCAAAGACTTCAAGCTCAGTTAAATGCCAAATTAGAAGAAGAAGGAAAGGATGGCAAGACATAAAGAAGAAGAGGATAACTTAATTTCATGGGATAATACTCAAGCTATGATGGAGGCAGATTATGAGTTAGCTCAGAGACTACAAGCAGAAGAACAGGGAGAGTTGACCATTGAAGAAAGATCAAAACTATTTTTAGAGCTCATGAACAAAAGGAAGAAGCATTTTGCAAAGCTTAGAGCTGAAGAGATCAGAAGAAAACCACCAACCAAAGCCCAAAAGGAATCAAATAATGTGTACTTATTTTGAAAAATCTGCTAATTACACAACATAGTCCAGTTGAAGAACAAAAGTTTTAAAGAAATTCAGATGTTATTTGACAATACTATGAAGTGGGTAGATTCATTTGTTCCTATCGATACAGAGGTTGTGGAAGGAAGTAAAAGTCAGGCAGAAAAAAGTAAGAAGAGAACAAGAAAAGAACTTGAGTCTGATAATTTAAAGAAGCAAAAGATAGATGAGAATGTAGAAGCTAAAGTGGATGATGAAGCAGAAATAAAAGGCTTATGGAGATAGTTCCTGATGAAGAAATAGCAGTTGATGCTATATCATTAGCCATTAAGCCCCCAATCATTGTTGACTGGAAAATCATCGAAGAAGGAAAGATGGGATACTTTTAAATCATCAGAGCTAATGGTAGTTCAAGAAGATACTCATCAATGATTAGGATGCTTCAGAACATTGACATAGAAGACCTGGAAACACTCTGGAAGTTGGTTAAAGCTAAACATGGGAATACAAGGCCAGATGAGGCATATGAAAAAGTTTTGTGGGGTGATCTGAAGGTGATGTTTGAACCTGATGTAGAAAGTAAAGTATGGAGAAATCTACAAGGATACAATATGACAGTTTGGAAGCTATCTTCATGCTGGTAGAGAAAAAGTATCCACTCACACCTGCAACAATAAAAAAAATGCTCAACAAGAAGCTTCAAACTGACCAGTAGAATGAGATGTGCTATTAACTTCTGAAACTCAAGACAAAACAACGCAAGAATCCTAGAAGTGTTTGAATGCATCCTCCTGGTGACGGTGAAGACTTTTAATGAAGAAACTTGAGATTCAGAAGAAGAATATCAAGTTTAGGGGAGGATTGTTGGGATTAAAAGCTTCTTGATGCTGTTTGGAAGTAACTGCTGCTAAGGTTAGAGTTAATACTGCTAGTATAAAAGTTACTACTGTTAGTGTAACTTAGTACTGCTAGTGTATGTTAGTATAGCTTAAGTAAAGTTACAACTGTTATCATAAGTTGGTATTGCTAGTGTAACTTAGTACTGATGATGAAGAATGAAGAAAATAATTCTAAGTAGTCCTACTAACTGCTGAACACAGTTAGTGCTAAGCTGGAAAACATTTAATGTTAGCAGCCTTACACTGCTGAAAGATTACAACTGCTATAAGAGTTTCTACTGTCAGAAGGATAAAGATAAGAATTGCTTATCACTTTTACTTACGTGGGATAGTATGGATAATTTTTGTAAAGAGATATGGTATAAACTTATTAAGTTAAAAGATTTGCAGTTATCTTTTAGAATTATAGAAGATTTGTAGTTGTCTTGTAAAGGACTCCTTAGTGTATAAAAGGAGATCCTAGGTTATGGTTATTGACACACATATTCACACACATTCATACGTTTTGATATATAGATTCAAGGTTGTAAACCCTAGTACTACACAGAATACTCATATTATTGATAATATTAATATTGAAGCTTTTCAGTAATATCATTGTTCATACATTGTTTATACAATTTACTATTTCATTTATATTCTTCTAAGTATTAAAGAGTAGATTCCGCATACTCTTAAGTATACACAAAGTTTCTACCATAGTTGTTATGGATTTATCCAAAGTAACTTAACCTTTACAAGCTAAGGAATCGATCTTAAGTTGGGATCAACAGGTTTCTTCAACTTGTTTCCTGGTGGTCAGTGGTTGACCTTTGCTAAAAGACCAGAAAAACATATTCCCAATCTTCTCCCTAAGGTCATTACATAAACTGAAGGTTGGAAAGGCTGATTCTTCTTTGTTCAAGACTCCATTGTGCATGTCGATTATCCAGAGCTTCTATCAAAAGATAATCGGTAGGACACAAAATCTTCAAAGATAAGCTTCCTCCCTTGATTCATGAAAACCCTATGTTTCAACGACTTGGTAGATATTATATCAATGTTTGAACCTTCCCTGAACCCATCCTTTTCCTAGCTGGTCTCAAAACATCCTGGGAGCACCGTCAACATCAGCCTACTATCTTTGTTGGCGAAAAGGGTATTTACCATTCTAATACTTTTATGTATTACTTCCTCTCTGTTGATATATGATTTATTGCTTTCTTTTGCGAAAATGGCTTTCGAGAATTTTATGTTTGCTGCAGATGATGAAGACTTGTCCTTCCTTCCCCGTGAATCTTCCCTGGGTTTTGGCATTGGTTCTCCCCCGGTTTCTATCAATAATGAGCCACCTTGGGTGGAAGCCGATCCTATGGCTGAAGCGAATTCAGAACAAATAGTTGAGAACATTGCTGACTCAGGGGGTTCTCCGGCTCCTCAAGAGAATTTGGTGATACAACTGGTAGTGTTGCGGTTATGATTAAAGATAGGAAGTGTAGGACAAGAGGGTCGAAGCCACATTCTTCGTATCTTTGCAGGTCTCTCAGATGTCCTCGAGCTTTAAAATGCCAATGCCTGCCACTTAAATATATCTAACATCACCCCTCCACCCTGGAAGAGGCATCTTGACAACCAGCTAAACGCTGAAATTCTTAACCTTCATGATCGTTGTTATGCCAGACAAGTAGGTGTTGATAATGCTGTCAATGATAGGGCTCAGGAGTTACTGAAGCTTGTTAAGCAGATGAAGGGGGATGTGATGTGTTAAAGGAGAGGGAGAAGACAAGAGACAAAGAATGTGAAGACTTAAAGGCCAAGTGGGAAGCGACAATGGCGGATTTTGATAACAAAGAATGAGAAGACCTAGAAAGGATGTTGCTGGAGAGTAAGAAGTGGGCTGGCTATCAGGTGAGCCTTTCGACTTTAGTGTCAAGGTTACTTCCCTAGAGGCCAAGAAGGCTAAGTTAAAAACTACTAAAGCCTCACCCCGCCAAGAGATTGAGTGTGTCAGACGCGATAGGACAAAGGTTGTTTCGAAGGTGGTGCCCTATGTGGCTATGGAACTAGTTCAAAGTGATGAGATGGATATGGTCGTTGTGAAGCTTGTATCTTCTGCCATCTTCTACGGGAGATGCCATGCTTTGGAGGAAGTTGTGAGCATGAAGGAGCCTTTTGATTTGACAAAGGTGAAAGGTTATAGGTCCACGTACAAGAAGGAACAGATTCAAGCCGGCAACAACCTTGCGACTGCTACATTACCATTCTTATCTGAAGTCATAGCAGATCCCTTTGCATCTGTCAAATCTTTACTCTCCAAGAAGCCACAGACTCTGCAACGTCCAGCTCCAACAAGGACCTTTGCTCCTGCACCTTCTTCTCAGAAAGACACTTTGTCTTTCACTCTAGTATCCTAGACGTTGTCTCCTCCTCCTACAGCTTGAAGGTCACCCTGTTGGTGATAATTTAGCTCCAAGGGTAGCATGTACCCTTTAAATAATTTCTCCTTGTGTTCTGCAACCTTCGGTTTTTAAAACAATGTTTATGCTTCTTTTATAATGGTTTGTGTAGGCCATCTTTGAAACAGTTAGTCAATCTCTATGACTGGATTTGGATATTCCCCCTTAGGTTTTTTTTAATTATATGTGGGGGGGTTGTAACCTCCCTAGTTCTGCTATTTATATTATCTGATCTTTGACCCCTTTATTTATGGGGGACCATAGTCTGATCCCTTATGTATATCTCACTATCGCATGGATAGGTTTTATACTTTAATAAGCTAAGGCTCATGTGTGTCCTTATTAGTTTTACAAATTATACACCAGGGTGTGCAAGCAGTCCTTCGCTTGTAACGGAGGGTTGCGACCCGCTCCGTTTTAGCACACAAGGTTTCGAACGAAGACCTTTGGGAAGTTAACGTGAATTTAATAGATGTTAAATAAGAGTAAGGATCATGTGTGGCCTTGCGACATCCATTCAAACATTGTAACTTTTAAGTACTTGGTGGCTCAAATATTCTGTTGTAAATAATGACACAAAAGATTTAGAGGGAATGCATTACTATCATTAGTCATGTAGAAAGATTTACATCATTTTGCTTATGAACACTTAGTTTGCTACACTAAGTAACTATCTATTTGACAGAAAGCCAGTCTAAACAATGACTTGAAAAAATATGAATTGTAAGCTTCATACGTAAAACTTACAAAGACTTGATCCCTTTGCTTTGGACCAGCGAGTAGTCAGAGGCGTCTGTTATTTTATAGAGCTCTCCTTTGTATACGCCACTTATGATGTGAGGTCCTTTCCATACTTGATGTTGTCTATCTTTGTTTCTATGTGATAGTAGGACGAAGTCCCCTAGTTTAAACGTGGAACGATTACTCCTTGTATTGTGATACTTTTGAAGCTTATTATGATAGTAAGCCTCTTCAATTAAGGCTACCTCTCTTTCTTCGTCCTCCCTTTTCTTAGCATTTCCCTGTGTTGTGGGTTCTTCACTTTCGTAGGTAAGGCTCGCACCAGTTGGAATGATAGCCTCCAAACCATAAGTTAAGGTGAACGGAGTTTCTTTTTGGCTATTTCTTGGCAAAAACCTGTGTACCCAAAGGATTCGGGGTAGGTCATCTACCCATCCTTTTTGGTTTTGAACCAGCTGCTTCTCGACATAGTTCATTATTTCTACATGCTCCGTGACAGGGGAGAAAGATTGCATAATTTTTAGTCCTTTGCAGAAGTCTACGAAGATACCCTGTGTGAACTGCTTTTCGTCATACGAGGTGATTGTTTGAGGCACTCCAAACCTGCATATGACGTGTTCCCATACAAATTTCTCTGCATGTCTTTCGTTCGCTGTGGTTAGAGGTTTTTCCTCTACCCACTTGGTGGAGTGTTCGATGGCTATGGCCAAGAACTTTAAATTCCCCAGGATGTCAGAGTTCTTCTTCTGAAAAAATCTCATACCATCTTTGATGCTCCGCTAGGTTTCATTGGGTAATACACTCATCATTTTACCCTTGCTAATCTTAGGATCCTATCATTAAGTTCATATGTGAGGTACTGAATTATTTCAAAGTACACATTTCTCGCTTTAATCCTTTTGGGATGATAAAACTTACAACCTTTGCCGTAATGTGCAAAGCATATGGTGGCGATCCTAGCGTTGATCTCCTTCGAGCGTTCTTGAACCTTGGTCCCACTGGTAATTGGTTGACTCTCTTGAATAGGGGTGGTTCTGGCATACCTAAAGCTTTAACCAAACCTATAACCCATATTGAGAGATGGAAAGGCAACTTCTTTTTCATTGAGAACAAGATAGTTTCTTCTAAATACTCTAAGCTCCTTCTGTAGGATAACCATCTTGATAAGAAGTATTTCAAAGATGTGATTCCCCCACATGCTCAAAATGATCCTTTGAACCGCCAAATTACCACCTATCCTTGTAATGTTCAGACCTTTATGGACCTCATTCTATATCTTACAGGACTGAAAACCTCATGGAAGCATAGTCTTAAAAACCCTATAATTTATTATCGCAGAAGGGGTATTTATTCTTTCTTTACTTTTGCTTACTTTGAACGTTTTGGCTGATAATCAATGTATCTTAATCTGTCTTTGCAGAGATGGATTTCATAAGCTTTATGGTGAAAGGGATTGATGATGAGTTTCACTTTATACTAGAGGGAGGTGTTGGCGATGGGGGGAGCTCTCCTTCTACCATATCTATAAATAATGAGGCTCCGACGATTGATGCGGATCCCTTGACTGATGTCCATCCTTCATAATTTGCAGATAATATAGGTGATTCTGATGATGCTCCGTCCAAGAAAGATGAAGTTACTTTGATTGACCGCACCACTGCAGAGAAAACTCAAAATCTAAAGGTGAGTGCCTCTTCGAGAGCTGCTAGGAAGAGGAAGCAAACTGCTGAGTCTTCTGAGAAGGAACCTCGGTTGAAGGTTCGAAAGGTACCGCCCCAAGCAAGCAAATTTTCTGGTGATGCTTTTGATCCTCTGGACGTCGATAGTGACCCTGATATTCATGGTAAGTTTCTTGCTTCATATGTTCTCTGCATCTGAACATTGTACGGTTATAACATTGTATACTCTTTTTCTACAGAGTTTCCATCTGCCAAAGAGCTAAAAGACTCTGCTGATTGCCATTTTGTTGTTGCCCATGTAACTCCTCCTTCGTGGAAATGGCATCTCAAAGAAATAATCTTAGAGAAACTCTATGATATCCATGACAGAGCTTATATGCGACAGGCTATGCTTGACAACATGCTGAACAGTAAGACTCGTAAGCTAATTTCGACTCTATCAAAGGCTAAGGATTCTTGTGATGCAATCCGAGAAAGGGAGGTTGAGAGAGACAAGGCCTATGCTGAACTTGAGAGGAAGTGCAACGAAGCTCAGCAGGATTCAGACAACAATCCTCTTGTATTGGAAATGCGCTCAAAGATTGAGACCTTACAGGGGTAATTGACAGGCTTCATAGTGAGTATAGCAGGCTAGTTCTTGAGGAGAAGAAATGGGTTAATTATGAGCAGACCCTGTCTATCCTTTGTTCGAAATTCGAAGGATTGGAGTCTAAAAGGGAAAGGCTTAAAAGCTCTGAAACCCAGCTGCTGCAAGAGATTGATGGATTAAGGCAAGATAGGGCTGCGGTGGTAGCTAAAGTTGTTCCTCATGTGGCAACGAAACTTGTTCGTAGTGATGAGGTGTCATTTTATACAATTTTTTAAGGCCATTTAACCCCCTAAATCATGCAAATATGCCCAGATTATGCGCTTAATCCTTTGTTTTTAAGATCGTTGTAAGCTCAGATTGTTTAGATCTTTATCTAGGATTAATAACATTGAACATAAAATAATGCATAGCGGAAATAGCATAATGAACAAAGTTATTTCAACAAGGTTTTTCATTCATATTATTCACTATTCGCCCCAATTCTAGATGATCAATTCTAGAACGATTACTCTAACTAGTAACAGGATCAATGACACATTGACCTTGGGGCTACACAACAAACTCTAGGCGTCTACAATAGACCATACGCCTAGACACACACACACACACCCCTTTAGTCGACTACATTTTCTGTGCACTCTAAACTACACGCCTGAACCTCCTTTTATAACATAAGGAGTCCAAGACTTACAAAGGAAGATAAACATTAGACAAATAAATCTTTTAAACATTTAGGAATATCTTCTGTTATCTTCTATCTGAATAAGGAGATCTTCTAGAATCTTCAAAATCTTCCATCTTTTGAAGAATTCCAGCTTTGCGTTTAAGTCCTTTTGTTTCATTCTTTTATTCACTTTGTCTCATCAAATCAAGAATCCCAACAATCTTCCCCTATTTGATGATGACAAAACAAACAAAGTCGTGTACGAACTTCAGCATAAAGCCAAAGCTTCCCCTGAAGTTGAGATGTAATCATCTCCCTTAATGAAACAAAATCTTCTTAATTCAGATTTTCTTTGTAACATGTCACACCAAGGATCTATAAGTTGCAACCTGTTAATATTTCTTCCCCTTTTTGTCATAATCCAATAGGGGACTTATAAATGTAAGCAACTTTGATTTCAACCACTTCAAACCAATATCACACTACTAACCCAAACTTTCCAATGACTTGAATTACCCTCCCATGACGCATAATAAGAATAATGAATCCAAGCAGTAGAAATCTAAACTAGCAGTAGTAATAATGACTAGAAGTAGTAAAAACCTTCTCCTCGATGATGCATATAAATGGTTAAACATTTTAACAATAAGCTTCCCCTGAAACCCATATGTTAACCATTTCTTGAATCTTCAATTCTGTAAGCTCTATGTAATGATTACTGATGAAGAAAACTAAGTATAACCAACTTGATGCTGAAGTAGAACGACCCAAACTTGTGTCTTATATCTTGTACTATCCACGTGACGCCAAACTTATAAATAAATCTGTGAAATATAAGTAGACCGCAATCTCTTGACAAAAATCCTCATCTTCTATGAGACACATAACAAGTGATAGCAAATGTAAGCATTGAGCACCATAAGTTAGATCACACACCTTTGCTAGATTTTTCAAGTCTTCATCACAACATTGAAAACACAAACAAGTTATCTTCAAAGTCAATTTTGCAAGGCTCGACTTTAAGATATGATAAGAACACAATCTTGTAAAACTCCACTTCAACTCTAAATAAGTGATAATCAATCTTCTTCATAACCAAGTCGAACAAATAATCCAAAATACGAGCCTTTGAAACTTTTAAGAACAAATAAAATCAAAGCCAAAAATCAAAACTTTCTGTTTTGTCCGAGAACCATCATACGTGTGTTGTCTAATATCTGCCAGAACTGGCAGTACAAACTTCCTTCTTTGTCCGATATCAGACATAACTACCAGTATTAACTTCTTTCCAATGGCACTACAAACTTTAAAGCTGACAGTATTAAGTTTACCATGGTAGTAGGAAATGTGACGATCAGTACTAACTATTAAGGACAACAGTATAAACAAACACAAAGGAGTACTAACAATCAAGATCAGTTGTAACCATCAGTCTTAGCAGTAGTAAGTGTATAAGCTAGCTGTAGTAACAAAAGTGGCCAACAGTATAAACTTTTTCTATTGGCAGTTTTAACTTATAAGGACTGCATTAACCAGCCTTGTAACTACTATTCTTCAAGCAGTAGGAACTAATCAAAGACAGTAGTAACGAGTAGCATTAGGTCGAATCCAAACAACATTAAACCTTGGCAGTAGTAATAGCACATTCGAGCAAACCCTGGTGTTTCTTTCTTCTGTCGTAACACCAACATCTTCATCTGGGAGATTGAAAACACGTCTTGAATTAGGGTTTTCATAAACCCTAGCCTTTTGTCTTTCACTCGTACCATCAGACCGTGTTTTATCATTAACGAGCAGCACTTGAAGAGATCGTTAAGCCTATTTTGAATTCAAGCAACATCAGTCGTCCCTTCTTATTCACCAGTAAAGTTACTTTGTTAACACGACAAAGTAGAAGTAACTTCAATCACAATCATTCCATCTCCAGTAACCATAGACATCCAAAATATGTAGAGATATTCCATCTCTAATTCTCAAATGATCAGAAAAGAAACCATTACTTGCCAATTATCATACCGCTTTAATCGACTTAGGGTTTAATTCCAACCTAAACCAGCTGCTGCTTCTTGTGTCTTTTGCATCAAGCTAGGGTTTATAAAAAACCCTAATTTTCATTCTTTCATAATTTGATCTCGTAGTTTTCAAGTAACGAATATCACTATCATATTCTTAAATGCATGAACAAACAAACTTCCTATTTTATCGAGTTAGGGTTTGCCAATAAACCCTAACCTTACGAATTAGCATAAAAACAAAAATAGAAAATTTTTGAACCTTGTTCCTTCATAAATTCGACATAAATCTCCTTGTTGATCCTAGATTAAGAGCCACGAGGCTCTGATACCAATTGTGGAGATCTATATATGCCTTATAGAACTCTTAAGATCGTTGTAAGCTCAGATTGTTTAGATCTTTATCTAGGATTAATAACATTGAACATAAAATAATGCATAGCGGAAATAGCATAATGAACAAAGTTATTTCAACAAGGTTTTTCATTCATATTATTTAGTATTCGCCCCAATTCTAGATGATCAATTCTAGAACGATTACTCTAACTAGTAACAAGATCAATGACACATTGACCTTGGGGATACATAACAAACTCTAGGCGTCTACAATAGACTATACGCCTAGACACACACACACACCTTTAGTCGACTACATTTTTAGTGCACTCTAAACTACACGCCTGAACCTCCTTTTATAACATAAGGAGTCCAAGACTTACAAAGGAAGATAAACATTAGACAAATAAATCTTTTAAACATTTAGGAATATCTTCTGTTATCTTCTATCTGAATAAGGAGATCTTTTAGAATCTTCAAAATCTTCCATCTTTTGAAGAATTCCAGCTTTGCGTTTAAGTCCTTTTGTTTCATTCTTTTATTCACTTTGTCTCATCAAATCAAGAATCCTAACATAACTTTTGGGAGACGAACCCTAGTCATTCTAGCAGCTTTTAGGGTCATTTTTAGGGCCTTAAAACCCTATTGTAACTACCTTCAATCCATGTTTTAATCAAGTAAGATTGCTTATCATTAATCATTCAATATGTCTATGTGTTGTGTGATTGATTTATGCTCTTGCTTCCTTTATAACATGCTAGGGTAAACCCTCCTTTGTATTTACTTATGATTGCATGAAACTTAGGTTGTAGATCCTTTTGATGTTACTTCTTGTTGATGGATGTGCGCGTTAGGCTCTAGAAAACTAGCCATAAGATATTAAATTTGCATAGACGTCTAGGGAAACACGAGTGTCTAGAAAGGATACCATCGGTAACAGTCTTCATACTACCTTACCCCTAATATGATTGATCCCTCTTAAGATATTTCGCATGCATTTTATATACTCTTAGGGGCTTTGTAATAGTCCTTATACTACCTTACTTGTGCATTGCCTTAACGAAATATTATATAGAGGGCGGGTTCAAGTAATTCGTTCATGACTTAGGAAATACTTACACAGATCATCGCAAGTGTGACAAAGCAACAGATCTAGGAGAATCAATCTGAGGAGTAGTGCATGATTATGTAAATATATCTTTTTATCATAAAGTTATCACCAGTAGTTTAGATTATATTTAGTTTAATTAGCTAAAACAAATCAACCTCTTAAAACCATGATATTTACTTGCTTTCTTAAAAATATAAAAATACAAAAAGAATCTTCTCTCAACCCCTTAGAATTCTGTTAGACCGTGTTCGAGCCTTCCCAATCTATTCCCTTAGAGATCGATAACAACCCTCGAGTCTTGCCTATAATACACTACAACGACTACGTACACTGCCTAGTGGATTGTAAAGCTTCATGTGAAGTCTTCACAACCCTCACATCAAGTTTTTGGCGCCATTGCGGAGGAATAGTTAGGTTTTGATCATTGTTTAACTTAGTTCTACTCGCTTGATTCCTATCAAGTAAGAATTTTAATTCCAGTATATTACCTTTCTTGTAGTTTATCTTTTCTTTGTGTTATTTGTTTCGTAATCCATTCTCGTCAACCATCATGAGAGACGCGAATCCTATCCGTATTCTAAGAGATTACTCCAAACCTAGCCACGAAGGCTACATGAACACCATTGACAAGAGCTCTAAGAGCTTCAGGTAATTTTGTCCTCTGTTAACTCTCTCTTAGAGAGTATTGAGCAATTTCTTAACAACTTCGCCAATTAACCTAATGAGACCAATATGAATGATCGTGAATTCGATGACGAATCGGTAGATACGCCCTTTATTTCTCCCTTTCCTCATTCAGATAATGATTCAGATGACGGTGAAGTCCTTAATGAATTGAGTGAGTACGAGAATGTTGGAGCACTATGACGGGAAAGAATAATTAATGGTTTTGATGGGGATGACCTAGCATTCCAATGCATGATTGGCTTTAGGAAGTTTACTGCCTATCTCGACCCTTTTCTACCAATAAATATTATCTCGCATAAAGCCTATAACACAATAATGGTATAAGGACTAGATGGTACATGAAATAACCCGGTCGCCATAGTTAGGGATGTTTACGTATTTGTCAGAAGTTTCACCTATATCACAGACTTTGTAGTGCTAGAGGACATATGAGAATTTATCATGAGCGACATGACATAAGTCTTGATGGCCAAACCCTTTAGAAAAATCACTAAGCTCAAATATGACGTTGCTAAGGGATTGGTCTCATTCACTAAGATCTTCGACATGTACATATTTAGGATGCCTCGTACAATACCTAGGCTCCAAAACTTCAATTGGAATAAGGTCCCACCACTGTTAGAACTTAGCCAACATGATTTGATGAGCAGACTTAGGCACCCTTATGAAAATAATAAATTTATGTACAAAATTGCTTAAACCTAGGTCCCGAGTACCAAGTAGATGATAGTATGAAAGAATGGCTCATTCGTAGACATGTAAGCCTGCACGAGGTCGCATAATAACGTGTGACTTCGAGTCTAGCTACAAGACTCATAAATAAAGAAAAGCGCTTTTTGGGAGGCAACCCAATATTTACTTTCCCGCATTTAGGAGTGTCTTATGTTTTATTTCTTTATTGTTTGTTTTATAATGTTTGAATCATTTTGTAATCATGCTTTATTTGTTTATAACTCATCTTATCTGCAATCAAAGGTATTTTGCATGAAATAAGTATAGGGGGATATATCCGGTTTATAAGAACCAGATTTAAACATTTAAAATAAATTGTTTAGATTAATTCGCGTCAGTTTCGAGTCATATGATTGTAATGATTAATTCCATGTTTTTATGTAGTGTTTTCTACAAATATAACTAATAAAATTGCGTGTAGGAAATTTCTCATTAAAAACGAAGAGGAAATCTTCACAGTGCGTGGAGACGGCGTCAGGATTAAACCTGACGGCGTCAAGTCTCCAACAATGTAAAGATTTGAGATTTTTCAAGTATTTTTGAAAAATAAAATGTGCAATATTTAAAATATGTAATTTTGTTGTAAACCTGCAGAAACCTATAATTATATCATCGCTTTCATCTATCTTTACTGCTTTAATAGAGTCAAAACCCTAAATTCTTGTTGTATATATCATATCCCGCCGATTTTACGCTTGGTGTGTTGTCTTTGATTAACAGGTTATATTTGATGAGAAGAAGCTTGGAAGTTCTTTGGAAGTTTCATTGGACGACTCTTGGAGGACAATCTAACCAGTTATCGCATGTTTCTTCTCCATTATTGAGCAAACTAGGGGAGTACTAGTTTCTTTTACTTGTTTTCTTTTCCCTTTATTCGTTTTCACATGTACTTTTAAGAACATTGGGGACAATGTTCAACTTAAGTGTAGGGGAATAAACCTTAGAAACTATTCCTTCAATTGCCATTTGCTTATTCCTTAAAATGATGGGTAATATATCGAAACATAGCATAAAAAGGTAATTTTGACCAAAATTTAATTTTTTTATGACACATACCGATGAAAACTGAGTATTAATAGCATCTCATGGATAGGAATTTATATGACTAGCACAAAAACCCTCAAAATTTCACCCAAAAAATGTAAGGTTCGCCTTTAAATCTATATGAATTCGGGTATCCATTTTCGATACCCAAGATAATTTATACCTTTAGCTTTCTCAAGTTAAGGTTCGAGTGCAGTCATATGTGTCTATTCTTTCGTTATGGATGTGTACGTATGGTCTTTGTCACCTTTTCTGGAGCATTGGTATCGGTATTAAGTTATATGAGTGTTCTAGAACTTGTTTTTATGATGCATCCTGAGACCGCATAGTGAGAACTAGGATTTGCTAGATAAGAGGCACTAGGATTAACCCGTGTTTTAAACCTGTAATTGTTCTGATGGTCACCTCGATCATATAACTATCTCACACCCTTGTCATGCACTCATTTTTAGTGCAAGATACCTCTAGTATAACCCTCCGAGCCTATCCTTTTCACGGTTCTCGTAATTTTCTGGTTAAGCTGAACTATTAATGAAGAGAATTTTCACCCTTGAACCAATTGTTACACCTAAATCGCCTTAGCCTACCTTATATGTACTCACCTTTAGCACATTATTGTTTTAACCCGAGTTAATTATTGAGTACACGGTTGCTAGGTCTTTATCCTTATAAATACAGTTTTGGGATGATTGGGATTCATGATAGTATTCATCTTATGAAGCATTAGGGAAGAAGTAACTTATTACCCCCAATAGAGCTCAATAAGCTTCATGTTATGTTGATCCACCTCAATTTGGGTCATTAGTTAGATTGTAATTATCAATTATGTAAAAGTTTAAGTGTAGGGGTGTATCTATAAACCCCTATGATGTATTATATGTTTAAGCAATGGCAGGGCAAAATGTACGAAAAAAATGCATATATAAAAAAAGAGTGAAAAATGTGTACGGGTTGTCATTTGCTTATGTTTATGTTTATCATAGAGTCAAGAAAAGAAAAAGAAAGCGATGGATGTAAAGTTTTGTAGAGTTTGTATATCTTTGTCTGGTCTTGGCTTAGCAACCAAATCAGCGTCTATTCTTATAAATAATTAGCTAACCCTTTCACCCCAAATTCACACAAAGCCACCCAAATATATCCCATCCGTTTCCGTTTCCGTTTCCGTTAATGTTATCTTACACCAACACCCCACAACCCTTTAAAAAAACATCTTTGACAGTAATGCCTAGTACTTGCACCTAGTGGTGGAGGTTTTGATCTTTTACCAAGCCTATGGTAATTTATATGCTATGACAGGTAATGAGTGTTGATTTTCCGTTTCCCATAGTTGTTATAAATTTTTATACACCCAAGTGAAAGAGAGAATCCCAAACACTTATGTGAGGTGCTAGTATATGCTTTTCGTACTTTTAATTACGAGGTCTAGAAGGTTGTGTTGTAAAATGCTTTTAAAGAGTAGGTTATATGACCCTAATATTGCTATTGTCTAGGTAGAAAAGCCCATTTGCTTGAGGACAAGCAAATCCTAAGTGTAGGGGTATTTGATGAGGTGTCATTTTATACACTTTTTCGGGGCCATTTAAACCCCTAAATCATGCAAATATGCCCATATAATTTGCTTAATTGTTTATTTTCAGTTTTTTAGCACTTGGATGACATTTGGAGGAAATAAACGTGACTTGGGCTCATTTGGAGAAGAAACGGACAAGATTACGACTCTACACCAAAAATCATGAAGAATTGTGAATACAGAGGGTCAAGACGGCATCGCCATTATAAAGCGACGGCGTCAGGGTCTTCCTCGTGATGGCGTCAAAGATCCAGCGACGGCGTCAGGACGTGGTCGACTTAAAGAGGATCTAGAATCATCCACGTGGCGACGGTGTCACAAATTTAAAGCGACGCCGTCGTGCCGGTTTCACTATATATACAAAACCGATTTAAGGGTTTTAAGTTTGTAACTTTGTATCACTTTTGGGAGATGAACCCTAGTCAATTCCTAGCAGCTTTAGGTACCGTTTTTTAGGGCCTCAAAACCTAATTGATAAACTACCTTCAATCCATGTTTTTAATCAATGTAAATTGCTATCATTATCATATCAATATGTTCTATGGTTGGTGTGATTGATTGTATGCTCGTTGCTTCCTTTTATATAACATGCTAGTGTAAACCCTCCCTGATATTTGCTTATGATTGCAGAAACTTAGGTTGTAGATACCCCTTTTGATGTTTGCTTCTTGGTTGAATGATTTGCGCGTTAGGCTCTAGAAAACTAGCCATAAGATATTAAATTGGCATAGACGTCTAGGGAAACGCGAGTGTGTAGAAAGGATACCATCGGTAACAGTCTTCATACTACCTTACCCGTAATATGGTTGATCCCTCTTAAGATATTTCACATGCATTTAATATACTCTTATGAGCCTTGTAATAGTCTTTATACTACCTTACTTGTGCGTTGCCTTAACGGAATATTAAATAGACGGCGGGTTCGTGTAAGTCTTTCATGACTTAGGAAACACTTACACAGATCATCGCAAGTGTGACAAAGCAATAGATCTAGGAGAAGCAATCTGAGGAGTAGTGCATAATTAGGTAAATATCTTTTTATCATAAATTTATCACCAGTAGTTTAGATTATATTTAGTTTAATTAGCTAAAACAAACCAACCTCTTAAAACCATGATATTTACTTGCTTTCTTAAAATTATAAAAACACAAAAAGAATCTTCTCTCAACCTCTAAGAATTTTGTTAGACCGTGTTTGAGCTTTTCCAACCTATTCCCCTAGAGAATGATAACAACCCCCAAGTCTTGCCTATAATACACTACAATGACTAGGTACACTACCTAGGGGATTGTAAAGCTTCCTGTGAAGTCTTCACAACCCTCACATCACGTAGCGATGAGACGGGTCTTCTAGTTGCCCGACTTGTCAAGGTGGCTATGTTCCACGGCAGGTGTAAAACTTTTAAGGAGGTGGCTGCTTTAAAAGAGCCTTTTTACTTGGAGAATATGCCTGGTTACCGTCCTACCTCAAAGAAATAGTTTGACCAAGCCAGTGATGATTTAGCCATGGTCTCCTACCCTTTCATAGCCGAAGATACTACTAATTCGTATGCCTCCCTTGAAGAGTTGCTCTCGAAGAAGCCAAAGTCTCTTCGTATGAAGTCTGCTTCATCAAATTCGAAGCCTTCGTCTTTGAAAGCTCCAGTTAGTTGAAGGTCGCCATGTAGGCATTATTTTGACTATCCGGGTAGTATGTACCCGTGATTTATTTGCAAACAATGTACTGTGTTGCTTAGATTTTGTTTTGAGTGATCATTTATGGATATTACTGTTAATGGAGGGTGAATCGCCCCTCCATTTGTTATACAAAGATTTTCCTTGCTTTTTTAATGGTATAAGGCTCAAGTGTGGCTTGTATAACATGTTTATCGTTCACCAAGGTTTTATCAAGCAGTTCTTCGCTTGTGACTCGCTCCGCCTTAGCCCAAAAGGTTTCGAACAAAGACCTTTGGGAAGTTAACGTGAATTCAGGTGTTCATGATGTAATGCTCATGTGTGGCCTTACGACACCCCTTCGAACGTTGAAACTTTTTAGTACTTGGTGTTTCAAATCTTTGTTGTAAATAACGACACAAAAGATTTGAAAGGAAAACATTTCATTAATCATGTAGAGAGATTTACATCATTTCATGTATGAACACTTATTTATCTACACTTAATAAGATTCCCTTAGGAAAAAGTAGTCGAAACAATGACTTTAAAAACAGTATGTAGTAAGTTTCACATGTAAAACTTACGAAGGTTCAAACCGTTCCATGTTTGATCAACTAGGGAGCCAGATAATGTTTCTAACTTATAGGCTCCGTCTCCGTAGGCTTTCGTCACTACGTAAGGCCCTTCCCATGTTGGTCCTATTTTACCTTGGAACTCTGCTTTGCTTGCACTATTAAGTCAAAGTACATATGTACCTGGCTTGAATATAGATGGCCAGACACATTTGTTGTAATACCCTTCCAGCTTTTGTTTGTAGTAGGCTTCTCTGATGGAAGCTATCTCCCTTCGCTCTTCGAGAATATCGAGGTCTTCTCTATGCCTCTTCTCATTCTGTCTAACTTTGAATTCCTTAATTCTTTTTGTTTCCACACTTATTTCTATGGGAACAACGACTTTCGAGTCGTAGACTAGATTGAAGGAAGTTTCTCTGTTGCTGGATTTCGGGGATGTCCTGTTTGCCCATAATACCCGTGGTAGCTTATCTACCCACCCTTGGTTAGTCTTTCATAGTCTTCGCTCCATGCCTTTGACAATGTCACGGTTGGTGACCTCGACCTGCCCATTTGCTTGAGGATGATAGACTGAAGTAAAGGATTGGAGTATACCAAGTTTCTGGCAAAAAACTGGGAATATTCCTTCAGCGAACTGTTTCCCATTATCGAAAATAATTATTTGGGGTATTCCAAATTTGCACACTATATGTTCTGTTGATAAAATATAATGCCTAAAAATATTATTAATATTTTTCACATCTTTACGTTTTGATAATCACAAAATATAAAAACGTTCAATGTAAAATTAAACGTAAACAAGTAATTAGTAATAAATTTTCATTTCGATAATTATATCACTTAAAGGTATGAATAAATAAATGCTTAATGCATTTTATGATCAAAGGAAATTTTTATTCAACCTCAAACTTTTATAAAATATTGTAAACATTTTTATAAACATAAAAAAACAAAAAAAAAAAAAAAAAAAAAAAAACAAAAAACAAAAAAAACAAAACACAAAAAAAAAAACAACAAAACGACAAAAAAACAAAAAAAAAAAACACCAAAAATATAAAAAGTAACAAAACAAAACCGAACTGAAACTAACAAAAAAAAAAAACTCAAACACAAAAAAACCAAAACAATAAAAAACAAAAAAACAACAAAACCAAAAAACCGAACAGAAAAGAAAAAAAAAAAACACAAAAAATAAAATAAAAGAACAAAAAAAAACCCAGCTTTAATTAAAAACAAAAAAACCAAAAACCAAAAAAATAAAAAAATAAAAAAAAAAAAAAAAAACAACAAAAAAAAAAACAAAAAAAAAAAAAAAAAAAAAAAACAACCCGAACCAAACAACCAACCAACTAAACAAATTAAAAAAAAAAAACTAAAAAAAAAACACAAAAAAAAAACAAAAATCAAGCAACAAATTACCAAAGAAAAAAACAAAAAACATAACCCTCCAAAAATAAAGAAAGAAAAAAAAAAAAAAAAAAACACAACAAAGGTATATACCAATCAAAAACACAAACACCCCCCATACCCTCTAGTCCCCGAAAAACTGAAACCCAAAAACAGCGCAACCTCAACCGAACAAAAACAAGAAAAACTCCAACGAAAAACAGCAAAAAAAGAACAAAACCAACCCCAGCCCAAAAAAAAAAAACACCAAAAGACTCCTACAAAAACAAAAACGACGATACAGGGTAAAATAAAAAAAACACGAAAACACAACAACAGCCTACTAAACCTTAAACGAACCAATGAAAACCAACACACAAACATCCTCCACAAAAAAAAAAAAAACGCAGAAAAAAAAACAAAAAAAAAAAAAAAGAAAAACAACTAAAAAGACAAAAAAACGAAAAAACGAACCCCCAAAAAAAACAAAACACATAAAGAACTAAACCCGCAAAACTAAAAAAAAACAAAAAAAAAAAAACAAACAAAAAAAAAAAAAAAAAACTAAAAACTGGAAAATAAAAAAACAAAAAATACAAAAAAAAAAAAAAAAAAAAAAAAAAAAGAAAACAAACAAAAAACACACAAACACAACGACAAAAAAACGCCAAAAAAAAAAAAAAAAATAAACCCCACGGACCAAAAAAAACACACAAAAGAGACCAACAAAACACAAAAGAATTAAAAACCTTGTGGAACAAACCGAAAACAAAAAACAAAAACAAAAAAAATAACACAACTCACACAAAAAAAAAAAAAACGAAAAGATACGCAAACAAAAAAAAAACTTACCCAAAAAAAAAACAAAAAAAAAAAAAACAAAAAAAAAAAAAAAACAAAAAAAGTCGAAACAGAACATACGATCACGCCCCCCTAACCCAACCCACCCCCACCACCGCTCCACGGCGACCCCCCTCCCCCCCCACCTCCCCGTAACCCCCCACCCCCCACCCCCCCCACCCCACCCCCCCCCCCCCCGCCCCCCGCCCCACCCCCCCCCCCCCCACCCGCCCCACTCCCCCACTCCCCCAACCCCGCCTTCCTCACCCGACCCCCCATTTCCACCCCCCCCCCCACCCCCGCCCCCTCCACCAATTAACACGATACCACTCTCCCATACTCCGACCATTCCCGCCCCCCCATCCCACTCCACAACAAATAACCCTCCAAGACCATACCTCCGAGCCACTCATAACTCGCCTCCGACTGTCCCCGATCCATAACAAAAAGCATAAAGCAACCAAAAACTTCATATAAACCACTAGGTGCTGTGAAACCGAATCTGACTTCAAACCTCAGACTAAAATCTACCCTCAAAACTAGCCCCATCTGATTATTGTGAAGTAGAGGTATGCCTATACCACTACAACACTCCAAACAATACCCCGGCTTATCACAGACAATCCCCAGCTAACATTGGGAACCACAACACCTCCTCCTGATCCATCAGATGATTTATCTAAGTTTATTTTTATCTTTATGCCTCACTAGCATCTTAAACCTTTCCAACGATGATCCTATAAGAAGGTCATCCAGCAATAATGCTACTAGTATTGAAATATAATATACCTATTCCTTCAGCCACACAAAGCTCCTATTGCTCCACAACTGTTTTGCCTCCATCTCTTAGTGTTTACCACTGTTTAGTCCCCAATATTTCTTTCTTCCTAAAGAGATTTTACCACCTCAAAAACAAGCCCGTTTCCTATCACCCTCCTCTACTGAGTTCTCTACCCCACCTTAGGTATTTGAGATTAGAGAAAGTTCTCATAATATGCATCTGGAACATCATGAGGAACAATCAAAGACTAATTTTATGAATCACTGAGCACATGGAAGATTAAGATAAAAGGTCTTGGTATGTCGAGTAATCATACATTCAAATATTTTTGACCAACTAGAAACCGAACTAACTAGAAGCCCGTACTTAGATTTCTGAAATGTTCGAATGAAAGGGAAAATAGGAGAAGAGGCATGATACAAATTGTTCATGCTCGCGTTAGGACTTCTACACTAGAGATACTACAAAGCAATTTAGGTATTACACCGAGTCAGATAGAAATATCTTTTGAACAATAACCATAAGCTCAAGAACCACAAGGGAGGACCACCACCACCAGACTACTAGACTAGATCCTTATCATTTATAGCTTTTTGTTAAATCCAAAACCACTGGGCGTGTGGCAAAAATAAATGACACATGTACAAATTTTCACTATGTAAAATATTAGACAAGTTGGTTTATATTGACTAATATAGTGGTGATTCCATTATATCTCGCTGCTTTAATGATACGATTTTAATTTATCGAGGTTGTCTATCCTATGTCCGTATATTACAATTACTCATTAACGTATGATCCATAATGAGTTTATCTAAGTGTTCGCAGGTTATCCATACACAACCACTCAAGAAGTAAACTCGTCCCAGAGAAACTAATGAGATTAAATAAAACATGTTAGAATGGTCAATTCTAAGATCTTCATTATACCTACAATGTAATATCAAAGGATGTGTATTTTCTTGTTAAAACATCATCAAAATGATAATCCAAACAATGATATGTCAAATAAATTCATATTCAATTAAGTATGGAAATTTTTGAGATTTTTATACTACGATGACTTATATATGACTATCATTATATGATAATTATCTGTAAGGTCTTGTAAATGTTGATAGAATGGCTCCACAAGAGGGACACATTGACAACTAGATCACCTAGCCATGTCTCAGGCTGCTATTAGGAAACTAGTTGCTGATAATGTTTCCGTAGCTCTAGAAGCACAAGCTGCTAAACACCCCGACAAATGCTACAAATACCAATAGGAACACCGATAAGGATAAGCTTCTGTAGCAAGAAATTTAGCTACAACAAAGAGGTTAATGATCTGCCAACCTTCATTTTAAAGGTGAAAGAAGCTCGCTGTAGGCCTCATTCCGCTGGTTCTTGAACAAACTGAATTCGTATTTTCCCATAGCAACTGTATCGAAGACTGCAAAGTGAAATTTGCTACTGGTACTCTGACTGAGGAAGCTTTGTCTTGGTGGAATTCATTGCCTATTGGAATAGAGGAAGATTACAAGATCACCTGGTCCGAATTTAAGAAGCTCTTAATAAAGAAGTATTGTCCCCGAACTGAGGTCAAGAAAATAGAAGATGAATTTTACAATATGAGTTGTAAAAGGGAATGATCTCAAGACTTACGTTAGAAGATTCCAGGAATTGGCAGTCTTATGCCCAACTATGGTGCCAAATTCTGAGAAACTCATGGAAGTCTTCATCGGGGGATTACCCAGAAGTATATAGGAAATGTTACCGCTTCAAAGCCTCAAACTTTGGAGAAGCCATTACCGTAACTCGAGGTTAATGGATCAAGTAACAAAGCATAAAAAAAGTGCAAGGAATCAATGATCACAAACAAAAAGTTTGATGATAGAAGAACCTTCAACAACAACAACTACCAAAATAACCGTAACAACAACAATAACAACCGCAACAATCATCACCACCAACAGCATAATAGAAGACAAGAAACTTTCAAGGCTTATGCTGCCGCCCCAACTGAAAAACAGTAGGTATACTGGATGCCTTCCCTTGTGTAAGAAATGTACCTTGCATCACACAGGACCTTGCACTGTTAAGTGCCAGACTTGTAACAAGGTGGGTCATCTGACCAGGAACTACAGAAACAAAGGGCCATCCACTGGAAGTAACTTGCAACAGTGTTCAAGTAACTGTCAAGCTTTGTCGGAAAAAGCGGCATACAAAAAAAACCAGTGCCCAAAGGCAACAGCACTGGCCCATTAGTATGAGCATACTAGCTGAGGGACAAGAACGCCACCCAATGACCAGAACCATACTCACGGTTACGTTCCTTAAAACCAACAACTAGCTAGAATATTATTTTGATTCAGGAGCCGATAAAATTTTCGTCTCCATATCAGCCTCAAATAGTGGGCGAGGGTGATTGTGTGTTTGGATGTATGGTTTTGTTTAGGTATCCTCAGAGGTTGAGGGGGGTTGTGAGGGACTTGCTTCTATGCTTAATATCCCATCAATTACATTAGATACTACTTACGACATTGAAATGGCCGATGGAAACCTAGTAGGCACTAATACCGTTATCCAGGGTTGCACCCTGATCTTGCTAAACCAACCCTTCGAAATTGATCTCATGCTGATTAAACTCGATAGTTTTGACGTCGTCATTGGTATGGATTGGTTATCTAAGTATCATGCTAGAATTATCTATGATGAGAAATCGTCCACATCCCCCCATCAGCGGTGAAGACTTTGATCATCCGAGGAGAGCATCAAAGTAAAGACCCGACTAATCCTCATATCCTGTATAAAACTAAAGGTATATATCTAGAGGATATCAAGTTTTCGTAGCCCAAGTAATTGAAAACGAAGTCAGCCCGAGAAAGACTTTTAGAAATATACCAGTAGTCAGAGAATTTCTTTCTAGAAGTCTTCTGCACATCTAGCCCTGCCTTTCTTCCAGTTCGCCAAGTAGTATACTGTAATTTCGATTAAATCCTAGGAGCGGCACAGTAGCAAGACACCTTACAGATTAGCTCCTTCAGAAATGCAGGACTATCCTGACCAACTACAAAGTTAGCAGACCGAGGGTTTTTATCTACCAATTACTTCGCACCTAAGGGACTCTGTCTTATTTGTTAAGAAGAAATACGGTCTTTCTTTAAAACAACCCGTACATTCCGTAGTCAATATTTTTTCACGTTTTAATACGTATCATTCCAACTTTACTTTTGAGTAGGAATCATGTTTTCGTGATTCACCCGATCAGCGATTTTTCGTGTTTTGTAATTTTAAGCCGTGATTAGTTTTAACCTATTATGTGTCTCACTAGCTTATTCTATTCAGAAAATACCCCCAATAAACCATTGAAATTTTTCTTAACGACTTTACTTCATTTTGCTTTTTCGTCGTGTTCGTCACAAACTCATACGCGTTTTAGCTTAGAAAACGACAACCTTTTTGTTAAACCTTTTGCCTTTAAAACATTCAAATCCATACACTAATAATCTCATATGAACTTAAATTAGTCCATTTTTAAAACATTAGTTATTTCACTTTTCAAAAGTTTCTACGTTACCCGTAAACCCAATTTACGTTAAAAACTCCACTTTTATTGCACTCACCCTTTAATTTATACTTAACATAAATATGTGATACAACTAAATAAATAATGGGGGATCAGATTTTTATACCCCCTGGACAGCCCAAAAACTTCACATTCCACCCCCATTATGCACCAATCACAAACATCTCATCCTCTCCCATAAACCCATGTACTCTATATCTCTCTTTCAACACACACATATATGCATTTTAGATCTCACGAAAATCCT
Source organism: Tanacetum coccineum (assembly GCA_026074375.1). Lineage (NCBI taxonomy): Eukaryota > Viridiplantae > Streptophyta > Magnoliopsida > Asterales > Asteraceae > Tanacetum > Tanacetum coccineum. The sequence goes on from BQNB010040739.1 coordinate 26,244, forward strand.
TTCCGCTCTTCCTACCTTCCATGGCAAGCCACGAAAGCTTCATCATCACTAACCATAAGAACCACCACAAAATCTCATTTTTAAGCTCTAAAAAATCAAAGGATTTAAGAGAATAGATGATCTAAAAGGAAGGAACTTTTTGTTGGTCCCTAAAAACTCCATCTTCCACTTCCATTCATGATGAAGGTTTAGAGGGCTGAAGTGTTGGTTTACTTGGGTGTCTTAAATACTTGATTGTAAGTGTTTCTGAGGGTGTTTAGAATGCACAGTATGCTAATACGGTTTTGAGTTTCCTTTGGTTCGAATCAACAAAGCAAGCAAGAAGAGGGTGTTTATGTTTTTTGATTTTCTTGTCTAAATCCTATTCTATAAGGTTATTTCTTTTCCTGATCTTTCATTGATTTTTATCCAGGCAAATGGATGTTTAAGTTCTGTAAAATTAAGTTGTTTATGTTCTTTGATGTTGTTTTCAATTATTGTGCATTTGCATGGTGTAGATAGATGATTAAAATGATGTTTAAATAAGTTTTGAAGTTAAAGGTTAGGACTGTTTGGATATCAGTAGAAAAACGTGGGTTTATCTCAAACTTTTTGGCCTATATCCTCCTGGGAAATTTAATAAATGGATAGATATAGGTCTTAGCATCATGTGATAGTTGGATGCCCAACCAACTCCTCCGAATGAGGAAGTTATGGCCGTTTTACGGTAACTAGTCAAATCTGGGATAAGTAGTTTGGAAAACAGATTTAACACACAAAAATTTTCACAAAGTTCTGCATTTTTAAAGCGTGGTCATTAGGGTAGACAAATTAGCCTAACATTCTTCAATGTGGAATCACTTTGATTATCTATCAGGTTTTTGGGATTTATGGCGCGTTTTTGTAAAGGGAAATTATTTTAGAAATAATCTGGTATTGCAGTAGTCAGGGGTAAAAGAGTCTTTATACTATGGTTCGGGAAACTTTGTAGATGAACGAGCCTTAACATTTTTAAAAACTAGACTCCAGGCCTTTCCAGTAGTGAAAGCCTCTTAATTAGAACAATAGATAGCTATGTAATATGAGTCCATCAAGTCAAGTTGAAAAATCAGAAACTGAGTATTACGTCTAGTCCTCAAATTTAAAAACATTAGTAACACCTTGATAAAATGAGAATTATAAGCCAAACTTAGTAGATATTTTATTACTCTTAAGATCGGATATAGGTCATGGTTTGGAGTAAAAAGATGATTTGGAAAGTCCTTAGCAATTGTCATGCTTATCTCAGAAACATATCTCATGAACACTTATATTATTTTTACATATTGGTCATATTTTATCGTTCTAAGTCGGGTCACGTCTTTTAGGTGGTGCATAGAGATCTCTCTCGTCGTCTGAGACTTCCCTTATATACCAACTGATCTTCTTAACATTTACTGTGAGTTCAATAGCCCCATCTTTTCTTTCTTTAATGTTTTCATAACTATTTCGGGGTAGAAAACATGCTTAGATTACTTAATCAAAAATTATGCTTCCAATTTTCATAAGCGTACAATGAATACTTTACGAAATTTTTACTTGCTTTAACACATGATTTCTAATACATGGTTGTTGTTACCACTGAATTTATTAAAGGCTGATTTTCTTACTAATCATTTTGGATCATGCATATCTATTTCAAAACTAAAGCGTTTTTGAACAATTACTTGTTTAAATTTGGACACAAAGTGCTTGAAGGGTATGCTTGAACCCGACTATGAGTTAATCAGCATGATGTACCTATTCAAAAAGGCCTGAATTTCATGCACTGTTTAATTTACCAATGATGGGTAAGCGCTAGTACATTAAGTAGATTCTATTGGGTCGTGACTTGCCCGTGTCTGGGGTTGTGACTCGATGGCGCGATCACCCTTAAAAGACATTTTAGTAATGAGAATTTCTAATGTATAATTGCAAATAATTACCATTGTTGAGGCAAATTATATGCATATTTTATATGCTTGTTAAACGTTTCAGTGAATGAGCTTAATATGCGATAATAAAATTAATTCTTTACTTGACATTGCATTCGTTTCACTGTCGCTCTAATGGTTGATCTTAAACCTTGTGGTCCATTCTAAACATTACTTTGATAGTAATTGAATCCCTTCGTGATTTTGAAAATAGTTCTTTTGAAATGTTGTTAAGCTGAACTTTTCTTTAAGAAATATTACTTTGAATTATTTCAATCAAACACTGCTTTTTTACCATCAACTTATGAATTTCACCAACATTAGTGTGAACGTTTTTGCCTGTAATTTCTCAGGATTATTATATCTGCTAGCTGTGCAATTGGGAGCATTCGAGTCCAGCGTGGATATCAAACTTAAGGACTTGGTTTATCTCACATTCGATGATTATTTTCTTTAAATATACAATGATCATGTTTTGAACTCTTGTAATTTTTGTTAAAAAGCAAAATTATTGGACCTTGAATTACTCTGAAAAATTTGATCGAATGTGACATATTTATTAAAATCTCTTTTGAGGTTGTTTTCTGTAACTTATACTTTATACTATGAAGTAGCACCCCAATGTGGTATTCCGCTGCGTTGTGATATTATCAGGGGTGTTACACAAACTTTCAGAATGTGTATCGATTATCAGGAGCTGAATAAACTCACCGTAAAGAATCGTTACCCATTACCCAGGATCGATGATCTATTCGGATCCAACTTCAAGTTCGAGGTTGTTTTACTCAAAAGATTGACTTAAGATCAGGCTACACCAACATGAGAGTCAGGGGGATGAAGATATTTCCCAAGACCTTCTTCCATAAAATGATACGGACACTAACGAATTCAAGTGATGTCGTTTGGTGTTAACTAACGAACCTGCTGTAAGTCATGGATCTCAAGAATCGTGTGTGTAAGACCATACTGTATAAATTTGTAATAGTAATCATTGATATATTCTCATCTACTACTCCCGTAACCAAGAAGAACATCAGACAATATCACCTGAGAATAATCTAAATTACTACTCAAAAAGTATAAATTATATGCCAAGATCCCACCAAAAATGTGATTTCTGGACTCAGTATCGTGCAGTTTCTTGGTATGGTTGGGGTGCACGTAATTTATAGTCAAGGAATTCATGTTGACCCCGCCAAGATTGAAGCAGTTAAGAATTGGGCATCTCCTACCACACCCACAGAAGTACGCCAATTCTTAGGACTCGCCGGCTACTATCAGAGATTTATCAAAGATTTTTTGAAGATTGCAAAGTCTTTGACAGAATTAACCTATAAAAACAAGAAGTATATTTAGGGAGAAGATCAAGAGTCCGCCTTCCAACTACTAAAACAAAATCTATGTAAAGCTCCAATTCTTAAGGCATAACATAAGGGAATGATGACTTTGTCATTTATTATGATGCATCACATCAAGGTCTGGGAGCAGTGTTAATGCAAAGAGAAAAAGTTATTGCATATGCATCCTGACAACTCAAGCCTAATGAAGAAAACTATACCACACACGACCTCGAATTAGGAGCAGTTGCGTTCGCTCTTAAAATTTGGAGACACTATCTGTATGGCATAAGTGAATTCGTGTTCACTGATCATAAAATTCTTCAGCAAATACCTTGTCAAAAGAGTTTAAACATGAACAAACGTCGTTTGGTAGAATTGCTCGTCAAAGATCACGATTTGAGATTCGCTATCATCCTTGAGTAGGGAAATGTTGTAGCATATGCCTTAAACCGGAAAGAACGAAATCAACCACCCAAGTCAGGGCATTAAGTCATGAGCCCTTTCCACCTAAGAAATTACCATCATAAATCCTCGAAGACCTAAACAGACGACAATCAAAAGAAAAACATCAAGCTGAGAACATATGAGGAATGGACAAAGCATATTGAAAGTACGACGCGTAATGAACATGTTGATCAAGAATCAAAGTGGTTACACTCTTTGTAGGATAGTTTGTGGGACATTATCATGCGTAAATCCCATAAATCAAGTATTCCATCCCCCAGGATCTACTAGAAGTAATCAGGTAGCTAAAGAAACCTCACTATTGGGTGGCCTAACATGAAGAGCAATCAACGCAGAATATGTTTGCAAGTTTTGACATGTTCTAGAGTGAAAGCAGAATGGTTAGAATCCATTCACTATACTGATACAACCAGAGATTCCAACATGAAACAGGAAAGAATAAGATGGGACTTCGTTACAAAACTACCTAAAACGACAAGAAGCGGACCTGACATAATTTGGGTCATTGTAGATCACCTAACCAAATCACACATTTACATCCCCACCGAGAGCAATAGATTATGTTATGGAAACCCTTACAATAAGGTTATATATAAAGAATAGTCTCACGGCATGGAGTGCCGATATCTAGTCATCTCAAATTGTGTCAGTCCTATCACATCCGATATGGCATTTATGCAGAATGCTTTTTTGGTACTTAATTAAGACAAGAGTATGACATATCATCTCGAAACTTATGGATAAAGTGAAATGAACCATGCCAAGACACTCTAAAGACATGCCTTTGAGCCTGTGTTATAGATTTTGGAAAAGGTTGGAAAAGACAGCTTACCATTGTTAGAATTTCTTACAATAACATTACCATGCACATATGTTGGGATGTATTTTTTGAGTTTTGATAAGACAAAAACATATTAAAGATAAAAGGACTTAAAAACAAAATAGGAATTACTATCAAAAGATGGAAGATTACAGAAGATTTTCCTAGAAGATAATAGAATAATAGGAAGATTTAGTTGTTTCCTAATACTTATCCTTTGTAAACCTAATATCTCTAGTATATAAAGAGATACAGGTCGTATAGTTTTCTGTGTGTCAAAATGTAAACACCAAGAAAGTTGTGCTGTGTGTCCTAAGGCCTTCAAGGTCCTCGTAAAATAAGTAACGCCTAGAATTTTAGTGTGTTTTCAGCCTTAAAGACTTTGATTCATTATTATAGTTTAGATAACACAATCATAGATTGATCTCTAGAATTGGGTCTGTTAGGAACGTTTGATTAATAATAAGAAACACCTTGTTAAATACATCGTTCTTGTTTTAATTCATATATACATCTATGTTTAATGTTATTGTTAATCCTAGATATAAGATCTAAACAATCTGAGCTTAACAACGATCTTTAGGTTTCCACAATTGGTATCTAGAGGCCAGGTGTGAGAGTGTGGTATGTGTTTTGTTGCTCGTGGCTCGTGAATCCAGGTCTACAAGGTTTTTTGAAGAATACCTTAAAAACCCCTAAATTTTTCAAAAAATCCGATTTGTGGTTAAAAAGTTTAATAGGGTTTTTGAAAGTTAATTGATATAACAATGCTTATAATACATCCTCTGCTATCCTTAATTGGTATGTGATACGATTGTAAATCATGGTTACTTTTAAGGGTTTCTTGATGAAGGATTTGATTCGTTATTTGTCTACATATATATGATCTCGTCATTAGTGTTACAGAAATTTTCTAGGCTGAGCTCGTTACTGTTTGATCTTATGATTCATGAATATATGTTATACGATCGTAGGATGTCACTGCTCATGAAGATCTGATGTTTTCTGCACATCCTGGTAATTAGTTTCTTAATAAACGTTTGGTTTAATTTTGGTTCAAGAAGGAGTGGTTAATTTCTACTTATTGGCATTTAAAAACAACTTTTTAGGGTTTCTATTTTATAAATCGTGCTGCTAACCATGGTCGTTATTATGGAACCATATTACTACCGATATGATTGTGTAGTTGCTATTGTTTGTACTCATTGGCTGGTGAATTATTATATTGAGTATGTTCCACATAATGCTTCAACAAGGGAAATGAAGATTATGTGAGAATAAAGGTTTAGTGAAATGAGCAATTCAACAGGATGCATCAAGACAAGAAACCATAAAAGTATTATATCAGAGAACAGTTTTCAATGAAAAGAAAAGTAAGGTAATACAACATGTTTCCCATACAAAAGATTTCGTTGGTGGATAGATTTATTATAAAGGGTCACGTGTACCAAAAATTCAAAGTTTAATACATTTGGGTCTGTTATCATGTGCTTTTAGTACAGTTCAAACATGCTATGAAAAGAAAAGGTACTTTTCGTTAGGGTTGCTCATGTGGAGTATCGTATATATATTAATATATATATATATATATATATATATAATATGATATATATATATGATAATATATTTATTCTAATCATAGGTTGTGATTGGTTCAAAGTTTAATACAGTGACGTGCAAAAGGTGGATTACAAAGTGGCAACAGTAGTAATTGGGGTTAAAACTTGCTCGTTTATAAACGTTAGTACTTGTGGTTAAAACTGCTAACATCCCATAACGAGTTATTACTGCGTCCTGTCTATGTTAATACTACTGCTTTCTCTTGTCCGAGAAGCTTTTTAAACTGCCAATATGGTGTCCAAAGAAAAGAAGTTTATACTGCTTAGTTTGGTTTGAATATCAGGATGACAAGCATGTTTTATGGTTTCTCAGGCTGAGTTATGTTTTTGACAACACACACAGATGTTGGTTTTTGGAGGATTTGGTTTGATTTTAAATGTTCTCAAAGTTTAAAAGGCTCGTATTTCTTGGATTATTAGATTACGAGAAGGATTATTTAATCACTTATTTGGAGTTGAAGTGGAGTTCCACAGTTTTTTATTCAACATATCTCAAAGGCTTACAACATGTGAAGATAACATGTTCGTGCTTAGAAACCGATGTGACGAATACTTGACAAATCTAGCAAAGAGGTGAGCGATTTTTTTTATTTTTTCTTCCTATTTTTTAAATGCACATGCTGTACATTTGCTAACACTTTGGTTAAGTGTCTCATAAAGATGAGGATTGTTGTCAAGAGGTTGCGATCTACTAATACTTTGGTCTTAGTATAGAAGTTTGACGTCACGTGGATAATACAAATATAAGACACCAGTTTAGGTTGTTCAACATCAGCATCAAGGTTCCAAGAATACTTAGTTTTCTTCATCACTAATCATTACAAGAGCCTACATTCAAGAAATGGATTAACAAATGGTTTTAGGGGAAGCTTAAAGTTAAATGTTTAATTCATTTATATGCTACATCACGGTGAAGTGTTTTAACTACTGCTAGTTATTATTACTGACTGCAGTTTAGATTTCAACGCTCAGTTTCATATTATTTTTAAGGCGCGTCATGAAGGTATTTAATTGAGTGGATGGAAGGCTGGTTAGTGAAGTGTGATAGTAGATTTGTGGATGTCGAAATCAAAGTTGCATACTTCGTCCTATTTATTATGTCAAAACATGGAGAAGAAGATTTACAAAGAGATGTGCAACTGACAAGATCTTGGTGGAATTGCATAGATCCTTATTCTTTCACATATATTACTACATGGGAATTTCGTGCTTATTTTGGTTTTGTCATAAATCAACTAGGGCAGAATGTTGGAATTTAAATTTTGATTTGATATGACAAAACATATGAAATATGGAGGACTTAAAAGACAAAGGAGGAATTCTTCAAAAGATGGAAGATTACAAAAGATTTCCTAGAAGATAATTGTAAAAATTAGGAAGATTTACTTATTTCCTAATACTATCCTTTTAAAACCTAATAACTCCTAGTATATAAAAGAGATATAAAGGTCATATATTTTTTTTGTCAAAAGATGTAAACACAGAAAAGTTGTGTAGTCTAGGCGTTAAGAGTCCTCTAATTGGACACCTAGATTTGTATGGATGTCAGCCTCAAGGATCTTTGATTCCTTGTTATAAGTTATATGATAACACGTTCTAGAATTAAATCATCTAGAATTGGGGTTAGATTAGGAACTTGGTTATTATGAAGAACACCTTGTTGAATATCAATTGTCCTTAGTTAATTCCGCTATACATATTCCTACGTTCAATGTTATTGTTAATCCTAGATATAAGCGAACTAAACCAATCTAAGCTTACAACGAATTTAGGTTTTTCCACCACATATTAAGGCAACACCATCCGAGGCACTTTATGGTCAAAAAAGTGCAAGATCACCTGTCAGCTGGGCCTAAGTTGGAGATGTTCAGACTCACGGTACCTAGATATAAAAGACCATGAAAACCATCAAAAAGATAGTATTAAATCCCCGACAACGCTTGCAAGTTGCAAGAGATCGGAAAAGGAGTTATGCCAATGTAAGGCAAAAGCCTTTGAATTCAAGAGTTGGAGATCCGTGTATGTTGAAAGTATCACACCTTGAAAAGGTGTCATTCGATTCGGTAAAACGAGGAAAAAGCGTAATCCACGTACGTTGAACATTTAAAACCTTAAAAGGGTCGGCCCAGTGGCATACACACTTGAGCTTCCTGAAGAAACTTAGTAGTGTCCACAGTACTTTCCACGTTTATAATCTAAAGAAATGCCTATCTGATGATCTCTCTGTCAAGCCAATTGAAATAGCTCGACTTGAAGACACACCAATTTTAGGAATAACCATAGGAAATCATGGGATCAAGAAGTTCAGGCAACTAAACAAAGTTGTAAACCTCTAGTCATAGAGTAAGATGGAAGCTCTAAAAAGGGACCAAGAATTTACATGGGAACGCGAAGATCAAAATTCGTGCCAAGTATCCGCATCTATTTTCAACAACACCCGACATACACCACAATCTCCAGGAACGAGATTTATTTTTAAGGTTAGAGACTATGAACAACCCACAATTATCATCAATGTAATATATCCAACTATTAATTTATGCAATTGTCATCAATGAAATACTTTACATAATAATAAGTATATAACCATTTTTCACGGGAATATTTTTGCTTTATTCCACCTATTATGCAACGTAACTTGCATAACCTAAGTAAACGAGCTCACGCAACCTACCTATGCCAATTTCATCAATGTTTATTATAACAACCCATAATTTTCTAGTATTTCATCAATGTAATACCTACTTACTATATTAAGTACTAATTTTTCACGGTAATAAAATTTCATTTCATTCTATTTCATTACGTATCATAGTTTACATTTCTAAGTTAACTGCGCCCCCCCCCCCTCACGCAACCTACCTATAACAATCCTATCTACATATATGTCAAGAAAACATTTATAACTTTTCAAGTCAATATCATACTACTCTTTTTTTACAAAGTAACATTACTCATAAAACTGTACCATTTGCAACGTTTATAAACAAGAACAGCTTTAAAAACCATTAACGTTTAAACGTTTAAACCCTAATTTTATATAAAGTACACATTCAAAAATGTAATGTACAAATCATCTAAAAGCACATGTACAAGTAATATAACATCTCATTTGAATCACTTTTCCCTCTAAAATAAGGTACAAGTCCTTTAAAGCATAATGTATAAGTCATTACAGCAAGACATCTACAATAGCCATTTTAAAACCTTTTGTTTTCTAAGAAACTTGTATAAACTAATAAAAGTACAAGTGTACAAAGCAATCATGCACTTCATTTACATCTATAACATACTCATATTCCTAAAGATTATCATGAAATCAAACCTAGAAACCCTAACACCGAGCTAAATACTAAACCGTACCCGTTTAAATGGGTATTTAATCCATTGTAAACCCAAACAGTTACCCTCAAATAAAATTAAGTACATAAATTAACAACAATAACAAATCAGTATTCCATCATTATAACATCTTAACACAGAAAATTGCAGCCAAAAACCCTAGTTCGAACCCTAATCCAACCCGCGACCCATTTACTCATGTTTACCCATTTTGAACTCGAACCACTAATCAAATATTGTATTAAAACTCTAAATAAAAACCTTACGATCATTTATGACATCCTTATATCACCAATGCACTCGAAATCTAAGCATGAAAACCCAAATCGTGCCCTAACCCACTTCACTTGAACCCGCGACATCTTTTTAGCTTATTTAGACCCATTTTAATAACCAACCATGCAACCACACATTTCAAGCAGCTCCATCACCATCTACAAGCAGCTTACAAGGCTTTCTTTTCCATTTCTTGGCTACAAATCAAGCCACATCCTTCCTTTTGCTCCTTAACAAGCCTGCGGCTAAGAAACCTCACCTAAGACCCCTCTCCCACACCTCCACCAAAATTTGCTACTATCCTAACTCATCCCAAAGCTGAATCTTATCACCTGCAGTGCCTTAACTTAGCCAACCAAGTTCCCTTGGGCCTTCAAGGTCCATTCGACATATAAATTAGACTGCATAACCTTCATTCTAACTCACACCATCAATCTTTCTTCTATAACCATCAATGGCGTCCAAAGTATGATCAAGGAAGTCCCAATGAGATCAAAGAGCAGAAAACAAGTGAAGAAACAAAGCCTTGAAGCCCCAAAGAAGTTAAACTAGGCGTACGAAAGCAAAAGTCCCATTTTCGACCCATTTTTGAATCCTCAAGCTCAAACCCAGGTTCTTTAAGCTCATGATCTGTTCTATAACTTTTATAATATTCATATGATCCTAAATGTACTCTTGTTTCAAGCTTTTAACTCAAAAATCACTCGTTCTTGAGTTTTGATCCAAAACGAAACCCACGAAACCCTAATTTCATGTTTTTCTTAAATCTATAAGCTAAAATGTAACAACCCCCAAAAAAATTATTGACAACGCCGCGAATACCAATTGTGTTGTGCAACTGTCATAATACACAGCGCCTAGATACTAACGAGAACGACCTCTAAATGTGCGTTTTTGTAAAAACAATCTCGATGATTTCTGAAATCAAAATAACTAGTTGTCCCATAATTCGAATCACAATGAAAAGCTTGAAAGCAACACAATTACATCCAACGAGAATTGATCATTTGTAAAATCCAATATGAAATCTTGTCAATATACACTCCAATGCACATCAGATAAATCCAAGCATTTAATTCCCCTGAAAAAACATTCTTAAAAACGCAACATAAAGTTGGTGAGTTCATAGGTCAGTTTTAGATATGAATAATAAACCCAAAGGATTCCAAAGTAATCCGATGACCATTTAACTCCTTAAATGTCCTTTCAAAATATATATATATGATTTCTAAAATCAACAGTTGCAAAACATGCCAGACCATTTAAATCTCCAAATAGTCGCCAAAACGTATAACATAGGACCACAAGATTTTCCCCGTGATAAAGCAAACTGCAACTATCACAAACATATAAACTTCCCGTGATGAAACAACAAATGCAAACATCACGAAACCCTGATTACGTTTCCTAAGCTCATGACACTGAAGCTCGACGATCTTTCTTGCAATAATATATATTGCATTTCTGCCCCGATTAGATGTCTAACCCGAAACATCTCCAAATTCGACATGCTATAACGTTCGTTCCCGGTGATGTCCTAGTCACAGCCTAAACGGGGAGGTCGTCCCAAATAGATCTATTAAATAACATTCTACTGCTCACATAAAGTAATTCAAAACTGACATCTATGCAATTGAAGTTCATGATAAAGGGTGGGCTCACTAGGGTTATCCGCTACTATTAGGCAACACGTAATCATAATATAAAATTGAACCACTTGTGTCCATTTATAAAACGATGCATATTTTCATCCCAAAAGTATATATAACCGTTATCCAAAACGAGTAAAAGTGAGTCTATTAAACTCATAAATATACCAATAAAAACAATCACAAGTTATAATATACACAGTAAGTAAAAGAGTTGTAGACAAGCATGTATTCCCCCTCGCGGTTTATAAACATCAAATAAGATACAAAGCGGCATGTAAAGAACGTCACCTCGAATAACGTAGAACCGAATGACAGGATAGGCACTAAATATGCACAATACGAACGAAGACGAAGCGGCTCGAACAAGAAGTTGCCAACTAATCTTAACGGCTACGATCCACTAGCCTATGGATAATATTTGGGAAATAGGTGTATCCCCGTGACTAGGTCACATCAACACGACCCATTGATAAAGATTTAGATTCTCAGTTGTAATAGATCTTGTGGTAGGTTACATAAATAAATTGAAAATAACCCAAAAGCGTTGTAAAAATCCGTATATATTTCATGTGAAAAATAAACCTTTATATAACTCATAAAGACACACAAGCCAAAGATAATGTGACGTATATAATGCCTTGTAAGTATATATAATAAGTGTGAGCAAAATAATTAAAACCAATTAGATTTTGACTCATATTTCTGAATCACCACTTAATTAATAGAAGTTCTTGTAAAAACGTAATCGAAACGTTTTAAGATTACCAATTAAGTTACCCAATATGTTAGTAAAGCCTTATACAACAATTTTTGTTACCCACTAGCTGATAATTAAAAATATAAAATAATGTTTTAATAAGTTATATATACCGTTCCTCACGTGTCGTGACTAAAAACAGTGTCGAGCTCATTGTAAAAGAATAGTTTTTCGTTCGTTAGGACAACGAACGAAAAACTATACATTTTACAATGAGACGAACTGTTTTTAGTCCACGACCCTTCGATGAAACGAAATATAACTATAAAACATTATTTTATATTTTATAATTTATCAATCTAGAGGGTAACCCTTAAAAATTTAGTTGTAAAATGCTTTACCAAACATAGGTAACTGTTAAATGGTAATCATAAAAACGTACGATTACGTTTATACAAGACTTTCAATTAAAATTAGGAGGAGATTTCAGAAAATGAGTCAAACTAATTGGTTTAATTATTTTGCTCACACTTATTATATAATACTTGCAAGGCATTATATACGTCACATTAATCTTTGGATTGTTTGTCTTTATGAGTTATATAAGGGTTTATTTTTCACATGAAATATATACGGAATATATTACACGCTTTGGGTTTATTTTCAATTTATTTATTTAACCAACCACCAAACTATTACAACTTGGAGAATCAAAATCTTTATCAATGGTCGTGTTGAAGTGCCTATTCATCGGGGAACCCAAATACCATATCCTAGCTAGATGGACTTAGCCGTTAAGACATAAGTGGCAACTTCTTGATCGAGCCGCTTCGTCTTCCGTTCGTATTGTGCATATTAGATGCCTATCTGTCAATCGTTCTACGTCATCGAGGTGAGTTTCATAACCTCGCTTTTCAATCTTTTGAATGTTTATAAACCCGCGAGGGGGACACATGCTTGTCCTACAAACTCTTTACTATACTGTGTTATCTTATAACAATGTATTGTTTTTTAAAGGGATAATATGAGTTTAATAACACACTATTACTCGTTTTGGATAACGGTTATATATACTTTTGGGATTAAATTATGCATCGTTTTTATAAATGGACACAAGTGTTCAATTTTAAATATTATGAATTACGAGTTCTAAGTAGCGATAACCCAAGTTGAGCCCTTTATCATGAACTGTCAATTTAAGATTTGTTGTTCATTCCAATTATGTGAGCGCGAATGTTTATAAATAGATCGTATTTTGGAACCGACCTCCCCTCGTTCGGAGTGACTAGGTTATCACCGGAACGAACGTTATAGCATGTCGAATTTGGAGATGTTTCGGGTTAGAACCAATCTAATCGGGGCAGAAACTGCAATATATATTATTGCAAGAAGACGTCGAGCCTTTAGTGTCAAGTGCCTTTAGGAAACATAATCAGCGGTTTCTTGAATGTTTTGCATTTTTTGTTTTTCATCACGGGAAGTTTAATGTTTGATAGTTGCAGTTTGGCTTTATCCCGTGGAAAATCTTGTGTCCTATGTTATACGTTGGCGACTATTTGGATATTTAAATGGTCTGGCATGTTTTGCAACTGTTGATTTTAGAAATCATATATATATATTTTGAAATGACATTTAAGGAATTAAATGGTCATATATACTTTGGAAACCTTTGGGTTATTATTCATATCTAAACTGACCTATGAAACACACCGAAACTTTATGTTGACGTTTTTAAGCATGTTTTTCTCAGGGGAATTAAATGCTTGGATTATCTGATGTGCATTGGAGTCTAAATTGACAAGATTTCATACTTGATTTCTCAAATGATCAAATCTTGTTGTGTTGCTTTCAAGCTTTCATTGTGATGCAATATGGGACAAATTATTTTGATTTCAGAAAATCACGAGATTGTTTTACAAACGACACCTAGAGGTCGTTCTCTTGTATCTAGCGCTGTGTATTATGAAGTAGCACCCCAAGTGGATTCCGCTGCGTTGTCATATATTTGGGGGTGTTCCATTTTAGCTTATAGATTTAAGAAAAACACGAAATTAGGGTTTCGTGGGTTCGTTTTGGATCAAAACTCAAGAACGAGTGATTTTTGAGTTAAAAGCTTGAAACAAGAGTACATTTAGGATCATATGAATATTATAAAAGTTATAGAACAGATCATGAGCTTAAAGAACCTGGGTTTGAGCTTGAGGATTCAAAAATGGGTCGAAAATGGGACTTTTGCTTTCGTACGCCTAGTATAACTTCTTTGGGGCTTCAAGGCTTTGTTTCTTCACTTGTTTTCTGCTCTTGGATCTCCTTGGGACTTCCTTATCATACTTTGGATGCCATTGATGGTTATAGAAGAAGAAAGATTGATGGTGTAAGTTAGAATGAAGGTTATGCATGTCTATTTATAAGTCGAATGGACCTTGAAGGCCAAGGTAACTTGTGGCTAAGTTAAGTGACACATGCAGGTGATAAGTTCAGCTATTGGATGAGTAAAGGAAGTAGCAATTTGGTGGAGGTGTTGGAGAGGTCTTAGGTGGAGGTTTCTTAGCCGCGGCTTGTTAAGGAGCAAAAGGAAGGATGTGGCTTGATTTGTAGCCATGAAATGGAAAAGAAAGCCTTGTAAGCTGCTTGTAGATGGTGATGGAGCTGCTTGAAATGTGTGGCTGCATGGTTGGTTATTAAAATGGGTCTAAATAAAGCCAAAAAGATTTCGCGGTTTCAAGTGAAGCGGGGTTAGGGCACGATTTCGGTTTTCATGACTTAGATTTATCGAGTGCATTGGTAATATAAGGATGTATTAAAGACGTAAGGTTTATATAGAATTATAACAATATTCAATTATTGGTTCGAGTTCAAAATGGGTAAAAATGAGTAAATGGGTCGCGGGTTTGGATTTAGGTTTCAGAACTATGTTTTTGCTTGCATTTGGTGTATAATGATGTTATAAATGATTGGAATAAGATTTGTAATTTGAAATTTATGTACTACATATTATTTGAGTAATGGTTTAGGTTTAAAATGGATAAAAACCAAGAAACGGGTCTCGGTTTAGTATTTAGCTTGGGTTAGGGTTTCTAGGTTTGATTTCATGAAATCTTATGAAATGAGAATGATATAGAATGTGAAATGAATGCATGATTTGCCTTGTACCTTGTACTTTATTATTTTAACAAGTTTTCTTATGAAAACAAAGGTAAAATGGCTTATTTTGATTCATGCATTAATGACATTAACAATTATGCTTTAAATGATTGTACTTAATTTTAGGGGAACAGTATATTCCAAATGAATATGTAATATACTTGTACATGTGCTTTTTATTGATTGTACATTCATTTGAATGTGTACTTTTATAAAATTAGGGTTTAAACGTAAACGTTAATGGAATTAAAGCTGTCTTGATATAACGTAGCCAATGGTAACATATATGAGTACTGGTACTTTGTAAAAATGATATTATGATATTGACTTGACATGTTATAATGTTTGCTTGACATATATGTAGATAGGATTGTTATAGGTAGGTTGCGTGAGCTTTGTTAACTTTAGAAATGTAAACTATGATACGTAATGAAATAGAATGAAATGAAATTTTATTACCGTGAAAAAGTAGTACTTAATATAGTAAGTAGGTATTACATTGATGAAATACTAGAAAATTATGGGTTGTTATAATAAACATTGATGAAATTGTCATATGTAGGTTGCGTGATCTCGTTTACTTTGGTTATGCAAGTTATGTTGCATAATAGGTGGAATAAAGCAAAAATATTCCCTGAAAAATGTTGTACATAATTTAATATAGATAATACAATTGATGACCAATTGCATCTAATTTAATAGATGGAGTAATTACATTGATGAAAATTTTGGGGGTAGTTATAGTCTCTCAACTTAAAATTAAACTCTCGTCCTGAGATTTATTTTATGTCGGAGTGATGTTGAAAATATTGCGGATAACTTGGCACGAATTTGATCTTCGCGTACGCCATGTGAAATTCTGGTCCTCTTTAGAGTTCCATCTTACTTTGACTAAGGAAAATTACAACTTTGGACTTAGTTGCTTGACTTCTCGATCCATGATTTCCACTGGTTCTTCCATAAAATTGAGTGTGTCATCAAGCCGAAGCTCTTTCATTGGAAAGACGAGAGATTCATCAGATAGGCATTTCTTTAGATTATAAACGTGGAAAGTACTGTGGACACTACTGAGTTCTTCCGGAAGCTCAAGTGTGTATGCCATTGGGCCGACCCTTTTAAGGATCTTAAATGGTCCAATGTACCGGGGATTAAGCTTTCCTCGCTTTCCGAATCGAATGACACCTTTTCAAGGTGATACTTTCAACATAACACGATCTCCAAAAGGCTTTCTCCTTACATTGGCATAACTCCTTTTCCGATCTCTTGCAGCTTGCAAGCGTTGTCGGATTTATACTATCTTTTTGATGGTTTCATGTGCTTATCTCTGTACCCGGGATTGAACATCTCCAACTTTGGCCCAGCAGACAGGTGATCTGCACTTTTGACCATAAAGTGCCTCGAATGGTGTTGCCTTAATACTGTGTGGAAACCTAAAGATCGTTGTAAGCTCAGATTGTTTAGATCTTATATCTAGGATTAACAATAACATTGAACGTAGAATATGTATAGCGGAATTAACATAAGAACAATGATATTCAACAAGGTGCTTCTTCATTAATAACCAAACGTTCCTAACAACCCCAATTCTAATGATTAACTTACGAGAACATGTTATCTAAACTATAACAAGGAATCAAAGATCCTTGAGGCTAAAACACATAAATTCTAAGTGTCCACTTAGAGGACTTAACACCTAGACACACACACTTTTCTTGAGTATTACATCTTTTCGACAAAAAAAAATAATGACCTTATATCTCTTTTACACAAAGATATTAGGATTACAAAGGAAAGGTATTAGAAATAATAAATCTTCCTATTTTTACAATTATCTCTTAGGAAATCTTCTGTAATCTTCCATCTTTTGAAGAATTCCTCCTTTGTCTTTTAAGTCCTTCATCTTTCATATGTTTTGTCTTATCAACTCAAATATAATTCCCAACAATCTTCCCCTAGTTGATAATGACAAAACCAAAATAAGCACGAACTTCCCCTGAAGCTAATATATATATGAAAGAATAAGGATCTATGCAATTCCACCAAGGATCTGTAAGTTGCACATTCTTTGTAAATCTTCTTCCCCTTTTGACATAATAAAATAGTGGACTAAAGATGCAACTCTTGAGTTCGACAACCACAAATCACTATCACACTCCTAATCCAAGCTTCCATCAACTCAAATTACCTTCCATGACGGGCCTTAAAAATAAAAGCTTGAGCAGTAAATCTTAAACTACAGTAAAAAATTACGAAGCAGTAGTAAAAACCTTCACTGTGATGTAGCATAAAAAGATTAAACATTATGTAACTTTAAGCTTCCCCTAAAACCCATAGGTTAACCATTTCTTGAATTAGGCTCTATGTAATTGAAATATTGATGAAGAAAACTAGTTATTATGAACTTGATGCAGAGAAGTAAACAACCATAAACTGATGTCTTATAACTGTATTATCACGTGACGTCACCTCATACAAAGACCAAAGTAAATAAGTAGATCGCAACCTCTTGACAAAATCCTCATCTTCTATGAGACACATAACCAAAGTGATAGCAAATGTGAGCATTGTGCATCATAAGTTTGTAGATCACATACCTTTGCTAGATTTGTCAAGTCTTCGTCACATCGTTTCTAAGCACGAACAAGTTACCTCCAAAATTTTGTAAGCCATTTGAGATATGATAAGAACACAAACCTGTGAAACCCCACTTCAACTCCAAATAAGTGATAAATAACCACCTTTGTAATCAATTAATCCAATAAATTACGAGCCTTTAAACTTGTTAAGAACATATAAACCAAATCCAAAAACCAAACAGTGAAACCAAGAATAAACTACCTTGGTTTTCTGTTTTGTCCGAGATCCATCATGTGTGTGTCATCCGATATCTGTTGTATGCGAGAACAAAAGTCATATACTGTCCGATATCGGACATAACTGACAACATTAACTCATTTATCGGACGAAACTAGCAGTATAAACATCTTTTCTCAGACAATACTAACATTATAAACTATTTAATCCCAAGCAGTATTAACCAACTGCTTATAAGTCCAACAGTACTAACTTAGCGACACATTATCTGTTACAAATAATGAGCACTATTTTCTTTTGAGCAATATCAACTTACTTTTTGTTTGATCTGTTCATTGGCTGCTCTCTCTCAATTTAGTTGTGTCGTCTGCTACTTCTCCAAGGGACAAGTTTCTTTTTCATTAAGTCTGTTCCAATAAAACCTAGGACGAACGGTATGTATGCCTCTTTTGTTTTCCACGTCAGAAGCACAGCCAAGCCCAACATCTTTGTTTCACTCACTCGTCCAAAGCATAGCACAAACTTTTTAATCAAGCAGTATTAACAACTTAACTTGGATGAGCAGTATTAACATACCATGGACAGCACTAATGTTTAAACTGGCAGTATAAAGTATAATAAGAAGCAGTATTAACCACAACTCCCAGCATCACTAAGTAATGATCATGAAGTAAATATGGGAATTAAAAGTGATTCCTAAAAATTAGGACCATAATCACGAAACAGAATCACCCTTGAAATCAGCACCATTACTTCACGTCTAATAGAAAGTCAATATGAGAATAATAGACAAACCTTAAAAATTAGGGATTTTCTCATTATAGCATATAATCCCTTCTAAACTTACGAATAAACCATAAAGCCCACACATCTCTCATGCCTGCTGTATAACCTTCAAACCAAACACAGAAACCTTTTTCTTCATGTCACTAACCTGCTGCTTAAAACGCAACTCAAAAACTTGAGTCTCTTGTAATTTAAACATTCAATAGCCTTGAATGTTTCTTTATCTTGTCACAAAACTCAGATGATCAGACCATCATGAACACAACAGAGGATCAAACCCTCCTGTTTGTGTCAAATTTAAAACAAGCAGCAACAATTCTTGAATTAAACCTTCTTGATTTCTTGCTGCCCATGTCGAGTTCATGAGTAGGGTTTTGTGAAAACCCTTGTAACGATAATCACCAATAAACCCTTGTAAACATGTAACCAAACTCCTGTTTTATTCTAATTAGGGTTTTTGTAAAACCCTAGTTTTCAGAAGCAGATTTTTTTTCGTTTGTAAACAATCAGAGATCCTTACTTGTAGATCCTTACATAAGATTGTCGATCAAATAAAAAGAATGTAAGGATGTAACAATTAGAGATTGAAGAACGAAAACCAAACCAAACCTCAAAATCGTATTGCATATCAATTAAGATAGAGAGGGCGATTTAGAGTTTGATTTGGCCAAAAATAATTGTATAGTGGCGGCAAAAAATCCCTTGTGTCTTCTGATTTTAGAATTACCGAATTAGGGTTTTATAAAAACCCTAATATCACCGAATTTGCAAATCATTGAAAATCAAAAAATCATAAATCGTATAGATAAAACTAACCTTGTAATGTCCTAGATTAAGAGCTACGAGGCTCTGATACCAATTGTGGAGTCTAATAGAACTCCTTAGATCGTTTAAGCTCAAATTGTTTAGATATATATCTAGGAAAAATAACAATGAACATGAAAGAATGCATAGCGGAAATAGCATAATGAACAAAGTTATTTTGACAAGGTTTTTCATTCATATTATTCACTATTCGCCCCAATTCTAGATGATCAATTCTAGAACAATTACTCTAACTAGTAACAGGATCAATGAAACATTGATCTTGAGGCTACAACACTCATTCTAGGCATTTACAATGAACCACACGCCTAGAACACACACACACACACACACCCCTTTAGTCGACTACATTTTTTGTGTATCCAAAACTATGTGTCTATGATCTTTTTATATAGGGAGAGATCAAGACTTACAAAGGAAGATAAACATTAGACAAGTAAATCTTTTAACTATTTAGAGAATATCTTCTGTTATCTTTATCTTCTTAAGGAGATCTTCCAAAATCTACATATTCTCCACCAGCTTGTATAATTCTTTAATGACATTTTTAGTCCTTTTGTTTCATTCTTTTATTTATTTTGTCTCATCAAATCAAGAATCCTAACAAAAAGGATATACAACTCCTACCCAAACCAACAATTTTATAAAACAAACTTTGGACCAAGATTTCAAAACAAAAATAATTTTCAATCAAACCATTGGTCAACGTTTTCAAGGTTTAGTCTTGAAAGACTTAGTCAACTGCTTCAAGACCCAAGGATGTTTAACTTGGGAGTGTCTTATGCTAACACCAATGGACCTAACAACCATTAGGGACCAAGTTTTTAAGTTATATATTTGTTAGGTATAAGCTTGAATCGGTCTATTAGATTGTGGATAGTGGTTGGTCTAAGCACATGACCGGTAGTAGAAGATTATTTACTCCATACAAGGATATGATAGTGTACACAAGTAACCTTTGAGGAAAGGTTATCGGTAGAAAAATGATCAATGGTGGATCTTTATCTTGTGGTTATAAAACAAAAATCATCCATTAAAATCAAGGTAAGTTTTCTTTTTATGTTTATGAATATTTATGTGCATTATATTATAGTTGTCAAAAATGCTATATGAATTTGGTTGATGCTAGGTAGCTTATTTTTTCCACAACTTTAAAAGTTAGGTGAACTTAGAAGCTTAAAGACAATTAACTTAAAATTGGTCTAAACATGCATATACATTTAATGTAGAACTTGTGGAAATTTGATTGA
>BQNB010040740.1:0-36433 GCA_026074375.1 Tanacetum coccineum
CTCATTCAATCGTTAGCTTCTAAGGAATTAGTAAGAAACTTACCTAAGCTTAAGTTTGATCAACATTTTTGTGTTGCTTGCAAAATTGGAAAACAAGCTCATGTTAGTCACAAAGCTAAGATCATAGTCTCAACGACTAGATGCTTAGAACTTCTCCACATGGATCTTTTTGGTCCATCCGCTATACGGAGTTACGGAGGAAACCGTTACACCCTAGTCATAGTAGATGACTACTCTAGATATACTTGGACTAGATTTCTTAAGGATAAATCCGAAGCTTTCGATCAATTCAAAATATTTAGTAGGAAAATCAAAAACCAATTAGGTTGTTCAATAGTGTCAATTAGAACCGACCACGGTAGAGAATTTGATATTGAGGTTCAATTTGGAGATTTTTGTAATGCCAACGGTATTACACATAACTTTTCGGCTCCACGCACTCCTCAATTAAATGGCGTGGTTGAAAGGAAAAATAAGACACTTAAAGAAATGAGTAGGACTATGTTGAATGAGAAATTGTTATCACAAAAGTTTTGGTGTAACGATGTAGATACTTCAACATACATTCTCAATCGAATTCTCATTAGAGCCATTTTAGGAAAAACACCTTATGAACTCTTAAGAGGTAGAAAACATACACTAGATTATTTTAGAGTGTTTTGAAGCAAGTGCTTCATTTTAAACACAAAAGACTACCTTACCAAGTTTGACCCAAAGTCATACGGAGGTGTCTTTCTAGGTTATTCTTAAAATAGTAAATCCTATATCATCCTAAACAGACATACTAGGAAAGTCGAAGAATCACTTAACGTGACATTCGATGAAACTCCTCCACCCTCTAAGACATCACCCTTGGTGGATGATGACTTAGATGAAGAAGAAGCAATTAAGGTCACGAAAAAGAAAAACCTAGAAAACAACATTGTTGATGAAACTTTAGAGGTTGATGAAATAGTCAATATTAAGGAATCTAGGAACCATCCCTTAGAAAATGTTATAGGAAACCTTAACCAAATAACCCTTAGATCACAAGCCCAGAACCAAAGTAACTTCTACTGTTTTATATCAACTATAAAACCTAAGAATGTGAATGAAGCATTAGGAGATGAATGTTAGATAGTCTCCATGCAAGAGGAATTAAATCAATTCGTTGCTAACGACGTTTGGGAGTTAGTTTCTCAACCTAGGAATATGACAATCATAGGAACTAAGTGTGTATTTAGAAATAAGTTAGACGAGAACGGTATTGTTTCTCGAAATAAGGCTAGGTTAGTTGCTCAAGGCTACAACCAACAAGAGGGCATCGATTATGATGAAACTTATGCCTCAGTTGCTAGACTTGAGTCCATTAGAATATTATTAGCTTATGCATGCGCCTTAGACGTTAAACTATTCCAAATGGATGTAAAAAGTGTATTCTTGAATGGTTTTATCAATGAGGAGGTATACGTGGCACAACCTCTGGGATTCATTAATTTTGAAAAACCGAATCATGTTTATAAATTAAAGAAAGCTTTATATGGTCTTAAACAAGCACCCAAAGCTTGGTATGATAGATTAAAATCCTTCCTTAGTAAACATGAATATAAAATGGGAATGGTAGATAACACTCTTTTTACTAAGAAGAAAAGTTCAAATCTCATCATTGTTCAAATATATGTCACGAATTTATTCGTCGACTTGTCAAGACATGTGTGATGAATTTGCCAAAATCATGCATGACGAGTTCGAGATGAGCATGATGGGTGAACTTAACTTCTTCCTTGGATTACAAATAAAACAAATGGAAGATGGTATTTTCTTTAATCAATCTAAATATATTAAAGAAATGCTTAAGAAATTTAGCTTAGAAGATTCTAAACCAATGAAAACCCCCATGTCCTCCGATACTAAACTCACGAAAGACGAAGAGTGTGAGTCGGTAGATAGTACCAAGTATCAAGGCATGATAGGTAGTTTATTATACCTAACGACAAGTAGGCCCGATATCATGTTTAGTGTCTGCCTTTGTGCCCGCTTCTAAGAGGCTCCCAAAACCTCTCACCTTGAAGTGGTTAAGCGTATCTTCTGATACATTAAAGGCACTACGGATTTTGGGTATCCTAAGGGATGGCATAGAAGCATTAGTATATGCCGACTCTGAATCATGCGGGGATTATGTGGGACCGAAAGAGCTAGTAGCGTATTGTCAATTAGTGGGATGTTGTTTGAATCTTCACTGTTTCTCGAGAAAACAATCCGCTCTTTCTATTTCATTACCGAGCCAAATACGTAAGCGTCAGAAAGCTTGTCAAACAAGCACTAGGGATGAAACACTCTTATCGACTTAGACGCTCGACTCGACGACGTTCCGATTAATCTGTGCGACAAACAAGCGCGATTGACCTTAGCAAAAACCTGATGCAACACTCTCGTACTAAACACATCGAAATACGTCACCACTTTCTATGTAATAATGTCTAGAAAGGACATATTTCAATCGAAAAAGTGCCGTCCATCGATAATATCGCCGACATTCTTACAAAACCCCTTAAACGTGAATCGTTTAATTATCTTCGTCTTAGTTTAGGAATGATGAAACACATTTCATAAATCGTGTTAGTCCACTTCTCCTTCTTTTAGTCTCGATTCTAATCCGCGTTCCATTCCGTATCATGACAATTTAACAACTTCATCCGAAGCTTGTTAAATATTTTTACTTCGCAAAATGCAAATTAATTAGTCACTCTTCCTCGAAAATTCATGTCAAAATTTAAAAGTCCAAAAACCTGTAATACAGGCGGCCCTCATATCTCAGGCGGCCCCAAACCCTTTTCAAGCGGCCCCCTGATCGATATGAGACCGCCACCAGCAGACGTCCAATATCTGCACATTGTCAAAAAATTTCAAAACTCAAAACCAAACACCCCCTCTTCCTGCTGGTGCGACGAACACGAAACCAAAACCACCAAAACTCAAAATTCAAACACCAAAAAAACTAATTGAAGTTCAAATCAACACTAATAATCATTCCTAAAGATCATAATTGTAAGTCATTTCATATATTTTCTTTCAATTTGAGTCTATGATTCATGATGAACACAAAAATTAAAATTGAGGATTTTCCATTTTTCTTTTAATTTCGTACAATTATGACTACTAGGATATAATGTAATATGCCTCCCTTAGACATAGGATTTACATATACTAGTGAGTTTGTCAAAAAATTCAAGGTGTATGGAGGTGGTGATGGTTTAAAAATCAAAAGAGGTGGCTAGGTGGTTTTCTTGGAGCTCAAGGTGACTAGTAGGTGATTCATGGAGGTACTTGGGTGCTAGGGTAGTGACAAGGTGCTGAAGGTGGCTAGCAAGTAGGTGCATCATGGTGGTGGAAGGTTGGTTGCTTGGTTTAAGCTTAGTTTAGAACTAGTTTAGGTGTTTCGGGTAGATTAGGGTTTTCGGATTAGGATTTATGGTTTTGGACGAGCTAGGGTTTTAGGATTAAGGAGGAAAATGTTTAAATGTTGTGCTATAAGTTTTTGTAACTTGTGTTGAAAAGGTTGTACGAAATCTAGAAGCAAAATGGAGGGAAAATGAGCTTATTTAA
This sequence comes from Tanacetum coccineum, assembly GCA_026074375.1. Lineage (NCBI taxonomy): Eukaryota > Viridiplantae > Streptophyta > Magnoliopsida > Asterales > Asteraceae > Tanacetum > Tanacetum coccineum. The sequence continues at coordinate 3,586 of BQNB010040740.1, forward strand.
ATTTTTGCATAGTCGAATTGTACTTTGAGCTTTAGGGAGTTGTACATTGGTTTTGGAGGGAATTAATATTCAAAAGTTATGCATTGTACACTTGTACACATGCCTTGCAAGCTCGAACATTCACTTTATATGTATACATTTCATATAATTAGGGTTTTGATATAAACGTTAACGTTTGAAATCTGTTTTGTAATACGTTTTGAAAAGTATGTTAAATAGATAACGTATGATAAAATAGAGTTTAAAACATATTGCTTGACATATTATAACGTTTACTAGCTATAAACGTTGATGAAATTGGCATAGGTAGGTTGCGTGAGCTCATTTACTTAGGTTATGCAAGTTACGTTGCATAATAGGTGGAATAAAGCAAGAATATTCCCGTGAAAATGATTGTACTTAATTTAATAAGTAGATATTACATTGATGACAATCACATCTAATTTAATAGATGGATAATTACATAGATGAAAATTGTGGGTTGTTATATATGCACATAACGGAAGGCCAATAATCTCAACCCAAATCATCCTCTCATCTACTTTAAATGAAGGTGATGCTACCCTAAGGGATGACCAAGTTCTCTATATAGGTTAGTTTGACTTAAATGCCTCACATGTCTTTGCATTATTAAATTGGATCCATACCCATAAGCCCCTAACATAATGTATCTTGACATCATCAAAGCCTTCATTTCTACAAATACGATACATGCTGCTAATCGAGTCAACCTCCTTTACCTTAACTAAAACCATAATAGAGGCATCTTCTACTGTAATGAGATCCACGTCACTCAAAAGAATGCGATTAACCTTATCTTGTTCCCCATTATTCCTAGCCACTTTTAGAGCTACATCGCCATTAGCCACCAAGGCATACACTTGCTTAGTAGAGGACGTCGGATGGCCTTTATTACTAGCAAAAGAGCGAACTTGAGCATCATTGGGTTGCTTGAGCCCAGGAAAATCCATATTCATTGTCTTTGATTCAATCTTAGATTGTCTCTAGAATTTTGCAACGATACAAAAACATGGTAGCTCCTAATCCAAATGTTAGAGAGACGTTTAGCAAATACTTCCTCATTACTGACCCCCATAAATCTAACAAAACCAAAATGGTTACCAGATTTTGAGCGCTTATTTTCAATGAATGCGTCCACAATACGAGCAAAAGGTTGGAACTCCTTCCACAAGCCTTTAGCATCCATGGATTTCAGAAAATTAGTAACAAAAAAGGATGTAGCAATTCTTTTAACATCCTTCGCGAACAGGGTGTCAATATGTTTAGCGTGTTGTTTATTATTTTTCCCAAACACCCAAGTCCAACCACGTGGATCTTATTTTAACAAAGATCCCACAGCCATGGAAGAAAAGAGAGAAAAAGATCTAAGGTTTAAAGGAAAATAATTAAAAAATCAAAAGACGGCAAGGCAAAAAAACAAGCCTTAACCCATCAGACTGAGCCCTGTGGTTCCAAAGAAGCATCTTTTAACGAAATTCAATATGAGATCAATCGCTAAGTGATGCTACTCGAATAATAGGACCTCAACAGGAATATGGTAGATGGAAGGTAGTAGATCAAAGAGAATTAAGGTTTGAAAAGAGATCGCCAGAAATCACCATGGAATGTGGATTAAAGTTTTTGTATTGTGTAGATCGGAGAGAATAGATTGTTTAGTCAGAATGACAGATTGAGATGTATGATACTAGCATGTCACCCGGTTACCAAATGGTTAAAACTAGATAAAACGATCTATAAATGACTCAAACCACCCAAAATGTACCCTAAAGATTTTGGGACAAATTGTCAAATTATAACAAGATTTGCAACAAGATTTGTGATAATGTAGATATCTATAGATTTTGGCCCGATCCATTTTAAACTGGTCTAGAGAAGAGAGTGTAGATCAAAAATAGGTTCCACATATATTAGTGGTTATTTTGGCCTACGGTTATACTTTTATCTTTAACGGTCAAATAGGTAATAAACATATAAATGCATACAACCTCAAAACGAATTTTTTTAATAATAGATTTAGATTATTAGTTTTCTAGAGTATAACATATTAGATCTGTTATACATTAGTTATTTAAAAAGCTAAAAAAATTAGATAAAGTGTTAGACGGATCAACCCAGGGCACATTCTAACCAAGAAGATGGAGAAAAAGTTTGACCCGACGTGACACGTAAAACTTGTTTGATTTTGTTTTGGACCTTTATTCGACCTGTTTTTGTTACATGTAATATTGTAAAAATAATTTGGGTTAGATGCTGACATTAATCAAGGTAACTTTGCAAAAGCTAAAGTTTATGGCATTTTTTAGTAGCAGGATTGTCACTTACCATTTCTTGTATTTCCAGCTTGAGTGAATTGTAAATAGTTGCTACTTTTACAACCAGAGCCCTTCGACATAATGAAGGCCATGGATTTAACTAAACGGTTTGCAATATTCTAGAGGATTTTGTTTTGTAACTTCAACACGTAACTTCCCATTATATTTCCAGCTTGAGTGAATTCTAAATAGTTGCTACTTTCAGAATCAACTAGTCCTTCAGGATAGTGGAGGCTATGGATTCAATTAAACGGTTTGCAATTTTCTGGAGGATTTTGTTTTGTAAATTCAATACATGACTTTCCTATATGGAAATATAACCTTACTGGTTAGTGTTAATGGTTGGATAATCATACCAAGAGATTTTGATGAAGTAAAAACCAAACTTAAGGAAGCCCGTACACAGATACTTGAACTACAGAAGAAGCATATGGGACAAAGAGACAAGATTGCTTTTGTTCGCTTTAGGATTTCTGATTTAGAAATAACCCTTGAGGATATCTAAGATCACCATCAATTATATATGAAGAATCTTATGAGACACAATTCATAAGTTTAAATACTAAGCTATTATCCTTGTCATCTATTACTTTTATCTAGAATCCCACCACAAGACATGATGATGTAAGATATGTAAGAAAAAGTTATGCATGAAATAATAAAGTGGTGATATCAAAACTCGACATCGTTTGTCAATTCCATTAACTTTATTATACTCCCCTCATACCTTTGAAACACTTATTATCATTGAAATACGATAGATATGGACATCATTGCAATTAATATCTCATTATTCTCCTCATTACCTTCTATGATTTTGAGAAAATCATATCATTTCTGTATATTACCTTTTTAATATCATAGTTTTGTACTTAGGTAGGATGATTTATAATCGTCTTCTTGAAATGAATTAGGAAGCTTCTTCATTTGAATAAGGAAATTATAAATCTCCAAACTATGAATTTATAAATTTTCAGTTACAAGGATTTGGACGCTTCTCTTTGTAAGTGACAAATTATAAATAAGTAGGCTTAAGTATATGGCATATGTACAAACAACATTCTTTCAATCTGTGATCCGTTTGTACGAACAAATCCCTTACTTCATATTATCTTCATATGAATAAATCTCTGAACTTTTACACTCCATCATTTAACTAAATCTCGAGACGAGATTTTTGTAAGGTTGGGGGACTATAACAACCCGAAATTTTCACCAATGTAATATCTCTTTGTTATATAATATATCACTTTTTTAAAGGGAAATTTTTGATTTAATCTCTTATTATGCAACGTAACTTACCTATGACAATCATATATGTCAAACAAATATCATAACATGTCAATTCAATGACCTAATATCTATTTTATCACATACGTTATTCATTTAATGTAGATTTCTAGACATTTATATCAAATGAACATAAATCGTTAATGTTTATGCCTAAACCCTAATTTTAGGTAATGTAAACATCCAAGATGAATGAACAAGTAATCAAAGCTCATGGAAAAGTGATATAACATCTCATTTGAATATACATTCCTTTCAAAATAAGGTATAAGTCCTTTAAAGCATAATGTATAAGTCATTAATGCACAATATCCAAAATACCCATTTTACCTCTTTTTTTTAAGTAAACTTGTACAATCTATTACGTAAAAGTTACAAGCACTCAATACACTTCATTTACATTCCATTATCTTTCTCATTTCATAAGATTTCATGAAATGAAACCTAGAAACCCTAAACCGAGCTAGTTACTAAACCAAGACCCGTTTCTCAATTTTTATCCATTTAAACCTTAACCACTACTCAAATAAGTTGTAAATATATAATTTACAACTTTACAAATCACATTTCATCATTATATCTTCATTATAACAACAATGGACAAGAATTAAACCAAGAAAACCCTAAACGAACCCCAATTGTAAAATTCAACCCGTTTACTCATTTTCATCCATTTTAAACCCGAACCATAAATCGAATTGTGTAAATAACTCTTAGTATAAACCTTACAAACATTAATCCACCCTTATATATCCAATGCACGCAAAATCCAAGCCAAAAATCCTAGTTCGTGCCCTTATGAACTCGCGAACACTTTTCTTGCAATTTGACCCATTTTAAAAGTTAATCATGCATCCAAGCACCTCAATGACTCTCCTACTTCACCCCTAAGCTGCTTACAAGCACCTCCTTTAAATCCTTGGACACTAAATGAGCCACATCTCCTCTTTGTTGCCTAAAATAAGCTGTGGCTACAAAACCCTCCACATAAACCCTCTCCAACACTTCCACCTTGCATTCTAGCCTTACATAACTCACCATAGTTGATCCTTGTCACATTCCACATGTCCTAAACTTAACCTCCAAGTTTCCTTGGCCACCAAGGTTAATTCGCCCTATAAATAGCCATACATACCTTCATTTCAACTCACACTTCTCAATTCTCATTCTCTCGATAAATGGAGTCCCAAGTCTAATCAAAAAGGTCCTAAGGGGTCCCAAGATCAGAAGTGAAGCAAAGAAACAAAGCCTTGAAGCCCCGAGGTCCTTATTCTAGGCGTACGAAGCAAACATACCCATTTCGACCCATTTTCGAATCAATAAGCTCAAACCCAGGTTCTACAAGCTCTCCTACTGTTCTATAACTCTTATAATGTTTATATGATCATGTTCATACTCTTATTAAAAGATTTTAGCTTAAAATCTACTCGTTCTTATGTTTTGATCCAAAACCGAACCCATAAACCCTAATTTTGTGTTTTTCTCTAATCAAAAAGTTATAATGACTAAATATTGTTATAATCTATCTTAACTAATGTTAATATAACCACTTTATTGATTCTTGATAGAATTTGAAATTAAAAACCTACGCGTTTTTGTTTTAAAACCCTAATTCGACCCGTTTTGATTTTTGGCTTAACATGTCATGAATTTAAACTTTTGTTACGTTAAAACATCATATTTTAGCTTATATTAATAAGCTATAACCTGAAAATATCTGTTGGAATGTTAAAATAAGCTTGCATGGCCATTCAGACTTGTTTTGTAAATATTATCCATGCAAGGGGTATATATCGTAACTTTCAGAAACTTATAACTAAAGGGACTGAAAATGTCATTTTATCAAAGTTATAAATATAGGGGTCTATTATGTCACTTTCCAAAATACAAGGTTTACTTTGTACATCTTTTAAACTAGAAGGACCAAACTTGTAAAATTGAAAACTCCAAGGGTATATTTTGCCATATTTCATTCTTAAGGGTCTAAAATGTAACATTTTGAAAAAGTGTAGAAATGTGTTCAAAAATTTATAAGACATAACTTTAATTAACGTTTGACGTGCTTATCATTTCCAGTTATTGAGCAAAACGCTTAAAACCGATTATGTTATAACTAACAATACTAGGGAGCTTCATATTAAGAGAATTTCATCTTGGTATTATGTTCTGACTGAGCTATTGGGTAATGATATAAAAAGTGCACTACACCTCAATACGTTTACTGAATGCCTTCTGAATTATATGGCCCAAAACGGTAATACAATAATACCAAACTCTCTAAATCAAACTTTATATAACAATATTAAACTCTTGAATCAAAAGTTCTAGAGTACAGTCTTCTAAACTTAACGAAATTCCTCAGGTTGCATGACAATGCTGTTTACTATCATTTTGCTATATCAACCTTCCCTGTTAAGATTGTCATAAAGTCGTCAGCTTTCATTTTGGAATATATATTACATCTACCTATCAGGTGAGATTCATAGCCTCACTTTTACTTATTTACATGCTTTATAAACCCGCGAGGGGGATACATGCTCAATTGTTTTTAATATACACAAGTACTTAAAACCGATATGGTGAAGTTCATAACCTCGCCTTTACTTATTTACATGTTTTATAAACCCGCGAGGGGGATACATGCTTGTTACAAACTCTTTTATATACTCATAACAATGTGATTACTTTTCAAAGACTTAATGAGTTCATAACCTCACATACTTTATAAACCTGTGATACCTGTTGTACACCATGAATGCAAGTGTTTTCTAAACTATATGCTATCCTAATATATTATTGCCTAAGTACATGAAAATGTCTCTTTGGGTAGTATCTCCTAATATTTCTTTAATGCCTCTTTGGGTAGTATCTCCCAATATCTCTTCAATATCTATTTGGGTAGTATCTCCCAATATTTCTTTAATATCTATTTGGGTAGTATCTCCCAATATTTCTTTAATGTCTCTTTGGGTAGTATCTCCCAATATCTCTTCAATATCTATTTGGGTAGTATCTCCTAATATCTCTTCAATATCTATTTGGGTAGTATCTCCTAATATTTCTTTAATATCTATTTGGGTAGTATCTCCCAATATCTCTTTAATGTCTATTTGGGTAGTATCTCCCAATATCTCTTTATGTGATTCACGAGTTTAGGGTGATAATACTGTTCTCCATGATAATAATGTTCTCCATGATAATACTGTTCTCGAGGATAATAATGTTCTCCATGATAATTATCCCTGCAATACCAATATTTCCATTATGACAACTTGTATTCAACTATTACATTTCAAACCTATGAATTTCACTCAACCTTGGTTGACTCCATATTAGCATGTTTTCTCTCAGGTAATTGAAGCACTTATGGCATGGATGGCATGGACCTTGAAGATGCTAAAACTTGTTATCATTCAACATTGTATGTAACAATTATATGGAGACCTCCCTATACTTGGTATAACTCTGATTTTAAATGAATGATAACAATCTTTTAAAAACGTCTCTTTGAGTCCATTTTCTAAGATTGTGCCTGTGATACATGAAGTAATAGCCCCAAAAAGCTTCCGCTGCCTATATAGTAAAAATGATGGAGTTTACAAGTGGTAATCAGACCCAATGATTATAGAGAACAAATGGTAAAACCTTAACTATAACTACTTTTTCTTTGCCATCAATGTCTCGCGGTGCCACTACATTCCCTGAATTGTGAAGATGCCACTACTTTTTCCGAATAGTGTGTAAAAATACATAACTATTATACTATTATATAAATAACTTATGTTATTTACACTGAGTTGTTATACATAATTATGTCTACTCCTGAATATATCTATCTTATTATTATCCTATCTGATTCCGATGTTGAGGATACTTTTTCCTCTACACATTCTCCTGACTATATCCCGGCTTTATCAGACTATTCTCTGGCTTCACCAGGAAACACCTTTCCTAACTTTTCAGATGATTTAACTAAAGATCTTTTATCCTTACTATCTATCTCACCTTTTCATGAAGATCTTCGTATTCTAAAAAATTTCGTTATATCCTGTAACGTAATAACAAGGAAACACACAAGAATCTATACAATGTCAAATGGTTTTAATACCACTAGGTATGAAAGTTTTGACAAAGACGTGTGATAGCATTCTTATTTGATGTTGACTTTTAAAGGTTAATCGATAATGATTCTTTACAATCAGAGTGGCGCAGCAGAAGCATGGTAGGCCCATAACCTACAGGTTTCATAAATCGAAGTATTCCATCCACCCAGGTTCTAACAAGATATATCAGGATCTGGAGAAATTCTATTGACTGTCATCAAGAGGTGTGGTCTTAGAAATAATAGACGTGTGAAAAGAGGCAATTATAATTATGGTGCGCAACATAATTATAAATGCATCACACACGTGGACTTGTGACCTTGATCAACCTAACATAAAGATCAAATTCATACCCAGTACTGTGACACCCCCAAATTTACAACGCAGCGGAATACAACATTGGGGTGCAACAACATAATATAATCTCACTAGCACGGTAAACTACATTCAATTTTATTAAAAGATCAGAGTTACAAGGTCCCAATAACTTTATAAAAAACACATTATCAAAATAAACCACACATGTTTAAGTTTTCTTTAAAGAAAACGTTTTCATCATATGTGCAAGTTCACAAGTCCACGTCCCCTTACGATATCTCCGCGAATCATCCCATCCAAGAATAGCAAGCATAATACCTGAGATAAACATGCTAAAAAGTCAACGAAAACGTTTAGTGAATTCATAAGTTTATAAACGATCATTATGAACACAAGCAATAGAAAACATTTAGTTCATAGAACAATCACAACGATCTAAGAGCCATGAACCGAACCTTAACCATGGTGCCCAACCTGGAGTGATAGTGCTACACAACCTCCCAATTACTCAAATACAATATGTCCCCTTATGCCCTCGCAAGAACACACGCCAGTACAGGTTGTTAGGCAAAATAGATCTCTTTATTATGCATCAGCGTTTCCACAGTTAGCGGTGATTGACAGTCATGAAGGAAAGAGCCACAACAATACACTCATAGCATGTTCACATAATAAAATCACTGTGTTTCGATTTTCCTAAAACATCATGTATCTCCTCGCGGGTTTTAAAAAATATAAAAAATTAAAATGCAAGGCTATAACTCACCTTGCTCAAGCAATAAGCGAAATGATCCTAATACCACTGGCGTCAATAAAATCTTGTCACGATCGCGAAGTGCATTATTAATCCTAACGGTAATGCTCCCATTTTATCAGGGAGGTATAAGTTTTGGTTTTTTTTTTCCGATGGATAGTTACATCGACACGACTCCAAAATAAAAAAGGCTCATTTTAAAAATTATAACCATTTCGGTCGTAGTGGCCAAATAAAATAGACAAAATGACAAAACAAGTATGTAATGAATATTCCATAATACATTACATAAGAAAACGGACGCCTATAATTCATGACGAGAATTATGATAACCAAAGCAACATATACGAAAGTTGCAATATTTAAGTTATTGCGATTCTTTTCAAGCAAATAATAATTATATCCAAAGACAGTCGAGAGATTTTAATTTAAACATATTAATCGAAACGCCATTCGAAAATTACTAAAAAAATTCATTAAAGATTTATTTAATAAACGTGAACATACTTTTAAGGTTCCAAGTTAGACAATTAACGTCTTAAATTTTTTTTTATAAAAGTTTATATTAATATTTTAGTTGTGACTTATAAAATAATATATTATAAGTTAATGTTTCATTTTCTTGACGATTTTAGTTAAATTAGTTATATCGTTTGTAAGAGTATAATTTTCGATTAATTCACCGTGTTAATGTATATTTAACTTTGAAAAATATATAAATACTATATAATTTTTAAAAACCTATTATTGGATTTAAAGATAATAGAAGTTTAAGAGAAAAATTAATAAGTATATAGATTTTTAGAAATTTTCGGCATGACCTTGCCGTTTATACAACGTTTCCATGTATATAAAAATACATAACTTTCCCACTTTTATCAATCAATACCACAATAAATGTATCATGTCCAAAATTTTTGGTAACTATCTAAGTTAACCATAAATAATAAATTCAAGTACACCAAACGCACCATAATTAGGGCTACAGCCCAAACACCCTTAATAAGACATAAACTCAGATCCAAACACCCCCATATGGGTTGTTATCTACAAATCCAAACGCCCCTAATGGCATATTTATATGTAATTCCAAACACTTGTTTGAGCCGCGTTTTTACATCGGAAAATCAACAATAACCCGAGAATAGTTACAAGAATAAAAATTACAAAAATAAATGATCACCACCAACAAACCCGACCCACCATGTGGGTGCGGCTGTGGGGCTGTTGGGTTGCCACGCCAGGCTCGGCCGCCGCCACAACGGTGGCGTCAAGCGGCTGAGCACCGCGAGGCACCCCGAGGGGTTACGCCGCCACAGCCCGACACCACATGGTGCGGCTGTGGTGGCTGTACCGTCGTCCGACCGCCACCACGATGGTGGTTTGGCGGCGGACAGCCCCTATTTGACATAACCCATGACCAAATCAACCACAAAAATTTATATACTTCATTTTTACACTTGATGTAACCACCATGCACGGAAAACGAGGTAAGAAAAAGAGATCTTCGGATCTTGAAGCGGTGTAAATGGCTGCTGGACAATGGAATTAAGGTGGTGGCGTGACAGTGGTGGTGGATCTGTGGTGGAAAAGGGGAAGGGTGTCGTGGCTGTCGGAGGTTGTGAGATAGGGGCGGAGGAATGGTGAGGATGGTGATGTTGATGTCGGCTGTGATGTTGCATGTCGGTGTGGAAGGCGGCAGGTGGCCGGAAAATGACGCCGGCGACCAAATGAGAGGGAGGACGAGGTAGTGGTGATGGGTTAATAGATCGGTGGGGAAGGATAGCGGCTGATGAGGGATGGTTGAGAAAATACTCTCACGGAGAAGTGGAGGCTCGCACGGAAAAATCCACACAGAAATGTTTTCGGCGGCGGCGTCGGCTGGCCGGTAAATTGGAGAGAGAGAGGGTATGAGGATTTTGAGTGGTGTTGTTTTTTAAATTTGATATAAAATGATTAATAAAAGGAAAAAAAAAATGTATTTAATAAGAGAGATAATAAAAAATCAAATGTGGGCAAGTGGGTTTAAAGATTTAGGGGTAACTGATTGTAATATTTGTATAGTTTTGTAGAATCAGACGTGTTCTGGTCCTCGGTGGTCGAGTAACGGATGATTTAAAAGACGAGACTTGCGCCATTGTTTTCTAATATTTTTTCCCCGAGAAATTTGTAAATATTTTGTAATGTTCATTTAAAATTGTTTTTATTATTAATTGGAGTAATACTTTAAGACTTTGACCGAAAAATAAATCTTAATTTAAATGTTTGCGTTTTCAAACAATGCTTTTAAATAAAATGTAAGATAATTTATTAAATATTTTTATTTAAATAAATTTCGATAAATAATTAAAATTTCATTAGTCTCGTGTTCCGGTAACGCGTTGTAGTCACTTTCGAGCCAACTAAGTTTCAAATACAAAAAAAAAATTATGAAATTAAGAACTAAAAAAAAATTACTAAGATTTTAAAATTAAAAATAAATTTTGGAAAATTATCGGTTACGCGGAATATTTTTTTTTTTTTTTTGACGATAAAAAGGTCAAACGGTCAAAAGTCAAGTCAAACTCGAAAAGTAAAGGGTAACATAGTTATTTAAGGTTTCGAAAATTGACGGTTGTCACATTCTTCACTCCTTTAGGAAGCGACGTCCCGACGGTTAATCGCTTTATTCGTCCCAATTTCACTTGCAATGCGGGAAAGATGACATTCTCGAATGAATTCACATGTTCCAACATTATGGTCATACGACCTCGGGCACATTAGGAAATTTTCGAAGCGAAAATCAATTCAAAAATCATCGGTGATCACACCGGTCAAATCAAAACACATATTGACCAACGGGCCTCGTTAAAAGGGATCACGTCATTATATAAAAAAAAATCGTCTGGAGTGAACATAACTCCAGCGTTTGGTTTTACTTATATTTGATATTTATGTAAATTGACTAGTTAATAATTATGAGACGCGAAAAATATTTGTGATATTGATTGATGAAAAATAGGAAATATTGTATTTTAGATACATGGAAATATCGTATAAACGGCAAGGTCATGCCAAAATTTCTAAAAATTTCTATACTTAGCGTTTTTCACTTAAAACTTCTATTATAATATTAACCCGATAAAAATGACTAAGTAATAGTCGTATGATATTATATTTATCATAAGAAAATGGAACATTAACTTATAAAATTATTTTATAAGTTACGACTAAAAGACTAATTAAAACTTTTGTAAAAGTTTTAAAATATTATTTGTCTAAATTGTAACCTTAAAATGTACGTTTACGTTTAATAAAGAAATCTTTAATGAGTTATTTAGTAATTTTTTGATCGCGTATCAGATAATATTATTTTCATTAATATCTCACATTTGTTATATATGATACTTACAAAGAATTATATACTTTAAATAATGCGCTTTCGAATGTTTGCCTTTGGCTATATAATCCCCGACATGAATTATACGCGTCTGTTTTCATATGTAATATATACGGGATATATTACATATTTTGCTTTTACTCTTTTGGTTCATTTCACTTAGTCAACCACCTAAGTGTTACAATTTGGGAATTAAGTCTTTTATTAATGTGCCGTGTCGATGTAACTATGCATCGGAAAACCCAAATACATCATCCTAAACTAGTGGGTCATAACCGTTAAGATAAACCGCAACTTTTTGATCGAGCCGTTCTGGTTTTCGTTGTGTTTTGCCTAATATTTGTGTTTCTGCCAATTGTTCAGCAACATCAAGGTGAGTTCATAGCCTCGCATTTAAATCTTTTTATGTTTTAAAAACCGGCGAGGGAGATACATGCTTGTTTTAGAAAATCGAACACATATGATTTTATTATGTGAACATTGCTATGAGTGGTATGTTGTGGCCCTTCCTTCATGGACCGTTAATCACCGATAACCGGTGAACGCTGATGCAATAATAATAGATCTATTTTGGCCTAACGACCTGTCTGGCGTATGTTCCTTGCGAGGGCATACGAAGACATATTGTATTTAGTATTGGGAGTGTGTAACACTATCACTCTGGGTTGAGCACATGGTTAAGGTTCGGTTGGTGGCTCTAGCATCGTTGTGATTATTTTGTAAACTAAATGTTTTGCTATGCTTGTGTTCAAAATGATTGTTTATAAACTCTATAGATTTACTCAACATTTTTGTTGATGTTTTAGCATGTTTATCCCAGGTATATGCTTGCTAGCTTGGATGGGACGGAGCATGGATATCGAAGGACGTGGACTTGGTGAACTTTGTACATACGATAAAATGTTTTCAAAGAAACTTAGTCATATTGTGACTTATTTGTAAATAAGTTTTCTAAATGTTATTGGGACCTTGTAACTCTGATCTTTTAATAAAAATTGAATGTAAACTTTGTTAGTAAACATTTCTTTTAAAGTCATTTACCGTGACTCGTGAGCTTGTATTATGAAATAGCACCCCAATGTTGTATCCTGTTGCATTGTAAATTTGGGGGTGTTAAAAACAGACCACCAACAATAGCTTAACAAAGGAGTATCATGTGTACTTATCTAAAAAACATGGAAGGATGGAAGCCTAAAAGTTTAAAGAACACGTCCTTTGCTAATATTCAAGAATTGTTTGACAAAGCAATAAAAAGGGTGAATACCTTTGTTGACTACAGAGCTGAGTTGGTAAAAGAGAGTTTTAAGAAGGCAAAAACAAAGTTGCTAGTGGAAGAGAGTTCAAAGAAAGCTAAAGCAGAGATAGCACAAGAGAGCAGTTCAAAGAGAGCTGGAGAAGAGCTAGAACAAGAAACCTCTAAGAAGCAGAAAGTAGAATAAGACAAAGAGTCTGAAGAGCTTAAGAAGTATTTGGAAATAGTTCCAGATGATGGAGATGATGTAACTATTGATGCTACACCTTTATCTATCAAATCTCCAACCATTGTTGACTACAAGATCTACCAAGAAGGGAAGAAAAGCTTTTTCCAAATTATCAGAGCAGATGGTAAGTCTTAGATGTATTTAACTTTTACAAAGATGCTTAAAAACTTTGACAGAGAAGACTTGGAAGTTCTTTGGAGTATAGTCAAAGCTAGATTTAAGAAGACAGTGCCAGTGAATTACATGGATAATTTGTTACTTCATCATTTGAAGACCATGTTTGAACATCATGTATGGAAGAATCAACAAGGTTTAGGTAAAGTGCTGAACTAGAAGCTTTATGATTCTTGTGGAGTTTATTGTGTAACAATGCAGTCCATACCATTTTATCTATTGGTTGAGAAGATGTATCCACTTACAAATCACACACTACATTAGATGTTTAATGATGTGAAGCTTTAAGTTGATTATGAGTGTGAAATGGCATTTGAGCTTCTTAGATTGGTCAAGAAAAAACAAAAAAAAGAAAAACAAAAAAACTCCGAGACAAACCACACCACATACTCATCCCCCGACCCTTAACACCCAATGACTCCTACCTACCCGACCATAAATACCTAAACTACCATGCTTTTACGATGAATCCAAAGGTAGACTAGCCTAAGCTATCTATTATAGAGAACCATGTTTTAACAAACCAAAACTACTATACCAAAACCTGGAGTAAAACATGTTTCCAACAGCAGCTCCAGAAATGCCCCTTTATTCGTAAACGCCCTATCTCCTTCATACCGAAATCGATACAAAACTCTCCAACTCACCACAATGGAAGCTTAAGACTATAACTATTCCAACCAGGTGTCTTTTAATCACAGGCCTAAGCCAAAAATTTTTGAGAATAAACCACGGTTTATCCTAGTATCTAAACAGTCCGATTTTCATAACCGATAACTAAATCCAAAACACTTTCCAAAATCACAATTTTATCCAACACAAAGCCAAAATACATCAATGTCATTCATCCTACATCTATTTCACTTCACTTACACCATCTAACCAAGATCATTCATATTCAATACTTGCATGCCCATAAAAACCAAAGATCAAGAACATGCATCACTAGAAAATCAAAACAATAAAAAGGAAGTTTAAGAGAAACATTTATAACTTACAATGGAGTGATTAAAGAGATCAAACACAAACCCTAGGTGGGTTTATGCTCTTGGCCGTGTACACCTAGACCCCAACCCAAACAATCATTTGCTTTTTCCAACTCCAATCTTGCTTATAATTGCTTAATATCAAATCTTTTACTCCCTAGTAGTCTTCAATTGAATCAAAACTCTAAAAATCTTCAAGTTCTTCAAATCAATAATTTTCTAAATCAAAGTATGGTGACCTTTTTATAATGGAGGGTGATTAGGGTTTATTGTGGAAGAGATTTAAGGTAAATGGAAGATTGATTTTGTGAATTTTAAAATGATGTGGTGGTTTTACCTGGGTCGTCGAACAGAGAGAGAAGAAAAAGGAAGTCCGGTTGTATTTTTATAACGTTGTGTGTGCGAATTATGTTAGGTTTTGACTTATATAAATAAAAGAGGGGGTGGGTTTGGATCCGGCTTATGTCTAAAACAAAGGGAGTGGGCTTGAAACTTGGGCTTGGTTAAAAAGAAATATACACTAGTGTGTTTGTTTGGGCTGCCGATCAAGGGAAAAAAAGAGGGGACGGATTGGGCTAAATTTTGATAACCAATTTGACTTATACTAATTTAGTCTCGGGCCCAATCACTAGTTTAACTCGCTAATTATTATAAAAACAAAATTTTTGACTCGGTCTCGGCTAAACTTAAATAAAAGATGGAAAATAATAAAAATAAATTAAAATAGGCTCTCATGGCTAAATTATAGCTTTCGTTGATTTCTCGATCGATATAACGGAAAAATTTTAATTGTAGGATTCGCGAGGGTTTTAAAATTGGCGATTTTAATAAGAATCGACTAAAAATAATGAAAACAAATTCTTTAAATTTATAAAATAGATACGAGATTAGAAATAGTAGTGACCTTAAATATGGGGTTTCACATCCTCCCCTCCTTACGGGAGCGCCGTCTCGGTGCTCGATTTGACTTAATCGACGTATGGTTTACTTGTGAAGAGGTGGGGATATACACAGGTCCTTGTCGAGGTTTCCAACAAAATAAATGACAAAAGTTAAAGCATCAAATATAAGCAAACGGTGCATGAGAGCACTGATCAAACGTCATGGGATCTTTAAAAGAAAGGATAAAATACATGACTCGAAGATAAAGCTAGTAGAGCAATCTTTAACACCCCCAAATTTACAACGCAACGGAATACAACATTAGGGTGCTACTTCATAATACAAGCTCACGAGTCACGGTAAACGACTTTAAAAGAAATGTTTACTAATAAAGATTACATTCGATTTTATTAAAAAGATCAGAGTTACAAGGTCCCAATAGCTTTTAGAAAACTTATTTCCAAATAAGCACACTATGACCAATTCATCTTTAAAAAACAGTTTTCGAATGTAACAAAGTTCCCCCAAAGTCCACGTCCTTCGATATCCGCATTCTATCCCATCCAAGTAAGCAAGCATATACCTGAGATAAACATGCTAAAACATCAACAAAAAATGTTGAGTGAATCCATAGAGTTTATAAACAATCATTTTGAACACAAGCATAGCAAAACATTTAATTCATAAAACAATCACAACGATGCTAGAGCCACGAACCGAACCTTAACCATGTGCCCAACCCGGAGTGATAGTGTTAAACACTCCCAATACTAAATACAATATGTCTCCATATGCCCTCGCGGGGATCACACGCCAGACAGGTCGTTAGGCCAAAATAGATCAATTATTATTGCATCAGCGTTCACCGGTTATCGGTGATTAAAGGTACATGAAGGAAGGGCCACAACATACCACTCATAGCAACGTTCACATAATAAAATCACATGTGTTCGATTTTATAAAACAAGCATGTATCCTCCACCTGCCGGGAATTAAAACATAGAAAGATTTAAATGTGAGGCTATGAACTCACCGTAAGATAGAAGTGTCGAACTAGAAATCAAAGAATAAGGATAGATGCCGGAAACTCAACCGCGACCTATAATATTGGCGCGTGATTAAAATTCATACTTATAATGTAATGGAAATTTATTCATATATAAATTGGCATGTAATATGATCATATATTCAAGAATCCATGATCGAGAATCAATAATATGCTATACTTGTATTTTCTGAAATTTACCGGTTTTTGCTAGTAATTTGCTATCGCTTAACGACTCGCTAAATGACTTCAATCGTTGCTTATACTACTTTCCTAGACTCATATGTGTCTTAGTTTACTACTATGTTTCCCTCAAAAGTTCTAAGCAAGTTTTACTCTTTATAAAGATTAGCACACAATGACAAGCTCTAAATAGGGCCTGCAGAAACATATCAAAAGTTGAACACCATTTGACACCCTTAAACCTTTCAGAAAATTATGAAAAAAAATCAGTAGGTCACACATATCACATAGGCAAGCTCCAGTTTAAATTTCATTCAAAAATATTAAGTTTTGACCCGTCTGCTCACTGCATCTTTACAACCGAAATTCTGACTCAGAAACCCAGTTTTGACAACCAATTTCGTAAACATGTTTTGACCCACTTTTAGGTTCCGAAAATCATTGAGGCCTAGTTCGTTGGAAAGTTGACTCGAAGTACTTAGTCTTAGGGTCCTGCAAACTTAGAAAATCTATTGGCATGACCAAGTTATACTATACGCAAGATGGGTTAAAATTTTGCTCAAAAACAATGTGTGCAGAATTTTGCCGTTTTAGTTTTTAAACTTCAAAATGCCATATCTTTTTCGTTCTTAAGAGTTAGAAGCTCTTCCTTATATCAAAACGATCCTTAAGACGAACACTATCATTCTAAACAATAAAATCTCAGTTTGAACGACACTTATCTTGCCAATTTAATCCTAAAATTTCTGGTCTAATTGAGAGTTATAAAACCCTATCAAATCTCCAAAATTTCGCATCAAACACGCTTTCAATAATCTCAAACTAACCTATTACATATAATAACTCACTAAAATCGCCAACTACATAAGAATCATAACTTCTAATTTATTTTATGGATTCTCAAACATAATCAATGTACATGCAAACCGATATATATGTAACCAAATTGAAATTAAAGAAAATACTTACAAGAAGATAAGGAATCAAGTAAATGATCAAAACCACAAACCCTTGTGGTTTTGATGCTTTGGCCGAACACAAGAGAGACAAAGGAGGACCCAAAATCTTGGTTTTGCTTCACCAAACTTATTAAAACACTAATTATTAACTCCTCGATGATCTTCTTGCACCCAATTAGATTAAAACCCCAAAAATTAAAAGTTTATAAAATCAAGAAATCATTAAAACTTGATGCATGATGGATTTCTTGCGAATAGGACTGATTAGGGTTAATATAGTAGTGATTTGGAATAGATTATGAGGGATTTTAAGGATCAAGATTGATGATGGTGATGGTTTTTGGTCACTGTGTGTCGAACACAGTATGGAGAAGGAAGATGGATGATTTTTTTTATCTGTTTTATGGTCGTGGTGGTGTTTATAAAAAAAAAGGAGTTGGGTTATATAAGAATACAATTAATTGTTTCCTTTTACAAATTGAACTGGTAAAAAAAATATTGCATATGGTTTTTGTTTTATAAAAAAAGGAAGTAGAATTATTGTAGGACTTTGTTTAGTAAAGTCTTATATATATCTAGTTGCCTAATTTTTATAAAATAAAATGTTGTAGGATGTTTATTGTGTTATTTAAACAAGGAAATAAATAAAAATAAAAAGAGTGTTTGGTTTTATGTTTTGATGGAGCATAAAATAAATTAAGGATGGTATTTGGTTTAGAGTTTAGTAGGAGATGTAAAAATAAATAGAAGGGAGTGTTTGGTTTGGGCTTAAACATTTATTTAAAATCTTAAAATTGTAAAAATATCATTTTTGACGCGGTTCGGCCAAACACGAATAAGAAGTTGAAAAATACTAAAATGAAAATAATTCAACTATCGAAGCTAAAATATGGAATTATTGATTTCTCAAGCATTAAAAATGGATAATTATCTAAGTCGTAACACACGAATAATTTAAAATTGACGATTTTTATCAGGTCGAGCAAAAAGAATAAAAAATGAATTCCAAAAAAATGGCTTGGTTCAAATATTGATCTTAAATTCAGAGATGTTACAGCAGTGTTCCAAAATTTCAAGAATTAACACCCCCAAATTTACAACGCAGCGGAATACAACATTGGGGTGCTACTTCATAATACAAGCTTACGAGTCACGGTAAACGACTTTAAAAAAAACGTTTACTAATAAAGATTACATTCGATTTTATTAAAAAGATTAGAGTTATAAGGTCCCAATAGCTTTTAGAAAACGTATTTCCAAATAAGTCACAATATGACAATTTTCCTTTAAAAACATTTTTCGAATGTACAAAGTTCCCCAAGTCCACGTCCTTCGATATTCGCATTCCATCCCATCCAAGTAAGCAAGCATATACCTGAGATAAACATGCTAAAACGTCAACAAAAAATGTTGAGTGAATCCATAGACTTTATAAACAATCATTTTGAACACAAGCATAGCAAAACATTTAATTCATAGAACAATCACAACGATGCTAGAGCCACGAACCGAACCTTAACCATGTGCCCAACCCGGAGTGATAGTGTTAAACACTCCCAATACTAAATACAATATGTCTCCATATTCCCTCGCGGGGAACACACGCCAGATAGGTCGTTAGGCAAAAATAGATCAATTATTATTGCATCAGCGTTCACCGGTTATCGGTGATTAACGGTACTTGAAGGAAGGGCCACAACATACCACTCATAGCAACGTCCACATAATAAAATCACATGTGTTCGATTTTCTAAAACAAGCATGTATCTCCCTCGCGGGTTTTTAAAACATAGAAAGATTTAAATGCGAGGCTATGAACTCATCGTAAGATAGAAGTGTCAAACTAGAAATCAAAGAATAAGGATAGATGCCGGAAACTCAACCGCGACCTATAATATTGGCGCGTGATTAAAATTCATACTTATAATGTAATGTAAATTTACTCATATATAAATTGGCATGTAATATGATCATATATTCAAGAATCCACAATCGAGAATCAATAATATGTTGTACTTGTATTTTCTAAAATTTACCGGTTTTTGCTAGTAATTTGCTACCGCTTAACGACTCGCTAAATGACTTCAATCCTTGCTTATACTACTTTCCTAGACTCATATGTGTCTTAGTTTACTATTGTGTTTCCCTCAAAAGTTCTAAGCAACTTTTACTCTTTATAAAGATTAGCACACAATGACAAGCTCTAAACAAGGCCTGCAGAAACATAGCAAAAGTTGGACACCATTTGACACCCTTAAACCTTTCAAAAAATTCTGAAAAAAAATCAGTAGGTCACATATATCATAGGAAATCTCCAGTTTAAATTTAATTCAAAATATATGTTTTACGCCAGTCTGCTCACTCAACATCTTTACAACCGAAATTCTGACTCAGAAACCCAGTTTTGACAACCAATTTCGTAAACATGTTTTGACCCACGTTGTAGGACCTATAGAAAAACGTTAGGCCTAAGTTATGATGTTTGAGGCTTATTTAACTTAGGTTGTAGTTTTAAAATCATTAGTTCAAGTTTTCTTTAAATCTGTCTTAAATTAGATTAAATATAGCATATCCTGTTTTAGCTTATTTAAGTGCTTATGTGTTGTTGATATATGATTAATATTGCTTAGTAGTCTTAGTTAACATCTGGTTTTTAAAAGTTTTAGCTTAAAACAGTTTGAATCAAGTTAAAATTAGTTTTTAAAGGGGTGTTTGGTTTAACTGATTTTGAAGGTCAAAACGGGTCAAAATGAGTTAAGTCTTTTGGGTCACCTTAGTTTAACTTGAAATCATCATAAAATTCAGTTGTTAAAAGTTTTTAAGTGTTAAAACTCAAAATTAAGGTTTTAAGAAAGTGTTGTTTGAATCTGTGAGTTTATAGCTTATTATCTCTGCTTATTTGATCAAGCTTTTTAATCTTATGAAAAGTTTGATGTTTATGTGTTTATGCAAGTGTTAAAACAAGTTAGCATAAAAAAACCTTAGGCCTGCAAGTTTGTTTTGTGTTTTGCTAAAAACTGTCAAATTATTGCTAAGTGTCCTAAATGTTAAAATTGTAAAAATACCATTTTTGACGCAGTTCGGCCAAACACGAATAAGAAGTCGAAAAATACTAAAATGAAAATAATTCAGCTATCGAAGCTTAAAATATGGAATTATTGATTTCTCGATCATTAAAAATGGATAATTATCCAAGTCGTAACACACGAATAATTTAAAATTGATGATTTTTATCAGGTCGAGCAAAAAGAATAAAAAATGAATTCTAAAAAAATGGCTCGGTTCAAATATTGATCTTAAATTCAGAGATATTACATATTGGGTTCATCAATTCATGTATTTTCTGAGAGGGTCTAATACAGAATTGTTTTGCATTATAATAGGTTTTAATTTTCATGTGATAATAGATACAACATTTTCTCTTGTATTTTTAAATAAAGTAGATATGATGAGTATAAAATGGGGAAAATTGGATGGCCTCAAAAAGTGGGACATAACTCGTAAGAGGCCTGGAGATCTGAAGGAGGAAGAGGTTAGCAATATGTTCAATAGTAGTGACATATGGGAACAAATAGAAGACCTAAAATATGGTAATTTTTTTTGTGGATCTTGCTCATGATAACTCGGTGGCTTATAGTCCTACAATTGCCTTCGAGTTTGGGGGTAATATACACATTCGTAGCAGAATAGGGAAAGTAATATAATCTTACAATGTAAGTGATAGAACAATCTTGCTATCTTCTATGTTTCCTTCTTCGATGCTACCAACTAGCCATGTCTCAGTGTGGGAAAGCAGGTATGGAATAATATTTTACTTGATTTGTGTGTTTCTATTGTGGGAATATATGTACAGCAATAACAATAAATATGATGTGTGCAGCAAGGGTTTTAGATATAAAATAACAACAACATACCCAATCCCGCCAAAGCAGGGTATGGGAAGGGTTTTTAATGTAATATCCTCTAATTTTTAACTTGCCATATGCCACTCTTTGGAGTATTTACACTTTCACCTACTTTTTGTCTTTCAAACAATCACTCAGGAATGAATCTTTTGTTTTTCAAACTTTTCATTGAAATAAGCCACACAACTAGTGCGTTAGTGAAAGTCTCAATTAACACGTCTCTTAGGAGTTATACAACTCTTATAGTAAATAGATAACACAAGTAATAACTTTTCAATCGTGTAATGCTTTATTGATATAAACAAAGTATTACAAAGTGCTATAGATCACACTTGTTGAATGACAATGTAAGGTTACCCTTGAACAAGTAAACTTGACAGATTATCAAGTTTACAAGCAAACTTGTATAGCCTGGCTGATAGGGTCAGCTGACTATCTTGTAAGTTTGACAAAGAAGTAAATCCTTATAATAACGACAACAGATAAAGTGATAGCATTTACATCATGAGACATTCCCTCTTTATAGTGATACGAGGTTGCATCCTTAGTGGAGGTAGTCGGGACGTGTCAAGAATCCTGTGGTGGAAGTACATATGCATTTAATGCATGTCTATTTTTGGAGATATCCCCCCCCCCATACTTTAGTGAACAATTTTGCCAACTATTCACTTTTTTCACCAACTCGCACCTTAGACAAACTTTAATTCAAAGGATACTTTGTCCCACCATTTTCCTTTATTGAATTATCCCTCCTAAACTACACTTAGAGATAAACCTTAAGTTCAGCTTGTTTATCTTTAAAGAGTAATAAGATCATAAGGGTATTGCCACCCTTAACTTTCTTCAAACCTCGGCGTATTTCATTTACATACGAGCTAATATCCATCGCAGCTGACAAGTATGTCTTCAAGTAATCTTTGACTTCCTTGATGATGTCTCTGACTTGAATACGTTAGAGGTTGCTTGCTGAAGCTATGCTTTAACGAGTCCTTTCATTGATCGTTGATGTCCATGAGCGAGTCTTCAACACTTAACATAATTTATGTTTAAATCTAGGCAGATAACTGGGCACTGAATTGGCCCAACAATCTCTCCCTATTTTAATATAAATTATGCTATGTAAAATTATTATAAGTGATTTGGTATGTGTTTAATTACACATACCTTTGACCACTAAAACCGGACTTAAATGACTAAAAACGTACCAAAAATACATTGTATTTGTATGTTTTACATTTGTATTATGCAAGAAATGGATATCCAAGAAGAGGACAAAAATCGAAGCCAAAATGACAAAACCGAGCACGAGAACGGAAAGACCGTGAGAAGTCAAAAAGACCAAGTCAAATTCAACAAAAGTCAAAAAGTCATGAGGCATTGGAAAGAGCATCAAAAACCAAACCCGATAACCTAAATTGCCAAAAGTAGGCCCACCCGTACCCACCTAGTAGGCCCGGGACAGCCCACTTATACCGTATACACCTTACCAAAAAGCCTAAGCTTCTTTTATAACACCCGGCCCAACAACAAAGCCCATTCACCCTTGTAACTCCCGTTATCCCTTACCCCTTTTATAATTTAACCCTGTCGGTGCAACACCAACAAAAACTTCAAGGGCAAAATTGCAAGATACAAGGACTATGATTACAATACACTTATAAACCTTTAGGGGGTAAAATTGCCATAAGCCCAAACTCATCCCCTGCAATCAAAACACTGTACATCGTCCCAATTTTCCTGCCCCACTTCCATTTTTACTATTACACTTACCTCAAGGTTAAACCCACTTAACCCACATTCTAGAAGCTTAAATGATGCAATGGATGACGTTTTTGGCACCTGACACATTGGCAATCCAAGGCAATCATTGGGGAATGATTGCGTGGACATAATCAAGGGATGTGATGGATTTAAAGAAGCACAAGTGAGAATAGAAAGCCAAGATTGAAGCTCCTAATCCTCTCACACAAGAAAACCAGCTAAAGACCTAGAAGCATCTATCCAGCTTATAAATAGAGGGCTTATCCTACATAGTGTTAGGATTTATGTTTTCCTAACTTAGTAACGACAGTACAAATAGTTAGTACTGATGGTTATAGTTAGTACTGACAGTACAAAGTGTTAAGTACTGATCAGTTAGTTAGTACCGATAGTAGAAAATAGTTGGTACCGTTTAAGAGATATGTATGAGATATTTTAGGAAAAGATATGTATGCGTTTTGTAAGCCTGTTAGGGTTTATCCTTAGTATATAAAAGGATCTCTCTTGGCATAATTAGATATACGACCTCAAGATATCTCATAGAAAAATCATATCTCAATAGTTAGTAATCTGTAATCATTCAAAGTAGATTAATAGAAGTTATTATTTAGTTCTTCATTGTTTTTCTTAGTACTTGTGTTAAGATTCCGCATTAACACATAGTATTCATAATCAGTGTTTCTATATAGTCAGTTGTATTTATACATTTTGGCTATCATCCTTAATAGGCTGCAGAGATCTATTCAACAAGGGACTCACATCGTCCTCTGCACCCCATGACAAAACTATCACCCTCCCATCTCTACCCTATACCACAAAACAACAAATGCCATGTTGGCAATCCTAAACAACACCATTCGTCCATGGAAAAGACAAGAAATTGAAGGGCTGTGATTGATGGACTTGGAGAGCAAGCAAAATGGATGGCTTTGATGAGTTTTGGACTTCTCTCACATAAGAAACACACCCTTGAGCTCCCTCATAGAAGTAGCAAAAAGAGTAAAGACCCAAGACCTTTGATATCTATATAAATAGGACCCTTTGTAAGCCCTGGAGGCAAGTAGTTTTTATCTAGTTTTTAGTTTAAGTATTTTCAGCTTATATTTAAGTCTTTTGTACTGTTTCTTAAAGCTTTGTATTGTTTTATTCAAATTTAATGAAAGTTAAGTTTTTATGTTAAATCTATTTTTAAGTTAATGCTTTTATGTTTTAAAAACGTTTTATAAGCTCACATAAGCTCTTTTTACCTGTTTACTTAAGCTGTTTACTTAAACTATTCAAGCTTTTCCATAGCTTGAAGTGTTTAAGCCTTTTACCAAAAATCACCAAAAAGCTAAAAATGGATGACAAGCCAAACCTGGAAGGGCTTGTGGGTATTTACTAGCTTGTTTTAAACAAGCTAGAGCTTGTAGATCAGCTTATTGCAAGCTTATTTGCCCTGTTTTGAGCAAGGGCTTTGTAAGTCTTCTTGTTTTCATTTTATAGCTTATTTACTGTTCCTTTGCTTATTACTGCTTATCTTTGCTTATTGCTTGTTTGTATCTGCTTAGTATAGCTTATTAATGATGTTTGTAGCTTATATTGCTTAGTTGTAGTTTAAAAATCTATAGTTCAAAGTTTTGCTTTAAATCTGTCAAAAATAGCTTAAAACTAGCATTATCTATTTTGGCTTATTTGAATGCTTAAATCTTGCTGAAATCTGCTTAATATTGTTGTTAGAACTTATTAAACATCTGGTCTTTAAGAAACCTTAGCTTAAAATCTATTAATCAGTTTAAAAATGTTGAAATCATTGTTAAAAGGGGTGTTTGGTTTAACTATGTTCATGGGTCAAAATGGGTCAAAATCAGTTGTGCCTTTTGGGTCATCTTAGTTTAACCTTAATTGATAATAAAAGTCAGTTTTCATAAGTTGTTAAGTGTTAGGACTTGATTTTAAGGTTTAAAAAAGTTATAGTTTGAAACTGTGGTGATTTAACAAGTTTAAACAGTTCATAGGATTAGATCTTTGTAGGTTAAGTTTTTATCATGTTTTTGTGTTTAGAGAAGTGTTAAAACAAGTTAGAAACAAAGTCTTTAAGTCTGCATTAGTTGGTTTGGTTTTTGTCAAAATCTGTCAAAACTTTTTTAAGTGTCTTTTCAGTCAAAACGGCTTTTTCATTTGGCTTTTCTGGCTTACCCTGAATTTCAAAATACTTTTTGAAAGTTGTTATATGTTCTTTGAGGTCTAATTTTAATCTGTTTCATAGTCTTAAGTCCATAAGGATCTGTCTTCACACCTTAATTTGAGCTTAAAAGTAGTAATTTAGAAAGTTAAAAAAATCCCAAAAAGATAGGATTTTAGTGTAAACAGCTTTTTCACTTAGCATTTTTCTTTGCTTATTTGATTTTCAAAATGCTTTTTGATTGTTGATTTAGATAGCTTGTTGTATAAGCTTTAGAGTGTTATAAGTCATTAAGCCATAATGATTTATTTTCTAGCTTAAAAATGAGCTAGAAAGTGCCCTTGTTGGTTGTTTTAGTAGGTTTTGGCCAAAAAGCTTATTTGCTTTTCTGAGCTTATTGGCTTTGTTTTGTTTATGTTTAGTCTTGCTTATTAGGTTAGTTTTAAAGCCCTGTTAGCTTATTTAGTTTAGGACATAGCTTATTCAAGCTTATGAGCTTTTTCAATTTAGAATTCTAAGTTAAAAGCCTTTTAAGAGATTCTATCATTTTTAAGCTTAGTCTAGCTCTTTTTATTTGCTTATTTTTGTTTCATAATGCTTATTAGGTATAGCTTATTGTTTGTTGTTAGCTTATTTGCTTTTCCTTAGCTTATTTAGCCTTAAAAGCCAAACAGTTTAGGCCTTAAGCCTTTTTAGTTCTTTTTAAGTATACTGTCACTTTTAGGAGCTTATTTCTAGCTTATTTTAGGTTTTTATAAAAAGTCATTTCACAAAAAGTCCTTATTTTTAGCTTATCTAAAAAGCTGTTTCAAAATTTTTGCAAAATAAAAATACTTGTGAAATTGGGAAGTCATGGGTGAGCAAGGCTCGAACCTGTGACCTCCACAACCTCTACCAAGCATTTAACACACACCTCCACTACTTGCTCACCCATGACTTCCCAATTTCCCAAGTATTTTTATTTTGCAAAATTTTTGAAACATCTTTTTAGATAAGCTAAAAATAAAGACTTTTTGTAAAATGACTTTTTATAAAAACCTAAAATAAGCTAGAAATAAGCTCCTAAAAGTGACAGTATACCTAAAAAGAACTAAAAAGGCTTAAGGCCTAAACTGTTTGGCTTTTTAAGGATAAATAAGCTAAGGAAAAGCAAATAAGCTAACAACAAACAATAAGCTATACCTAATAAGCATTATGAAACAAAAATAAGCAAATAAAAAGAGCTAGACTAAGCTTAAAAATGACAGAATCTCTTAAAATGCTTTTAACTTAGAATTCTAAACTGAAAAAGCTCATAAGCTTGAATAAGCTTTGTCCTAAACTAAATAAGTTAACGGGGCTTTAAAACTAACCTAATAAACAGGATTAAACATGAACAAAGCAAAGCCAATAAGCCAATAAGCTCAGAAAAGCAAATAAGCTTATTGGCCAAAACCTACTAAAACAGCCAACAAAGGCATTTTCTAGCTCATTTTTAAGCTAGAAAATGGATCCTTATGGCTTAATGACTTGTAACACTCTAAAGCATATACAACAAGCTATCTAAATCAACAATCAAAAAGCATTTTGAAAATCAAATAAGCAAAGAAAAAGCTAAGTGAAAAAGCTGTTTAGACTAAAATCCTATCTTTTGGGTTTCTTTTTAGTTTTTAGGGACAAAAATGAAGGCCTACTTTAAGATACTCAAATAAGCTCTAAACTAAAATTTAAGTTAAACAGATCAAATACATACTATGAACTACTTATGCAAGAAATTTCAAAAGCTAAAACCTACTTTAGCTTATCTAAATTTGGATTGAAAAGTGGCTTTTTTCAAAAACTTAAAACTAAAACTACTATGACAGTTTTTTGACCAAAAACTCAAAGAACAATTGAAGACTAAAAGACTTTGTTTCTAACTTGTTTTAACACTTCTCTAAACACAAAAACATGATAAAAACTTAATCTATAAAAATCTAATCTCATCAAATAAGCTATACTAAACTGTTTTAAGACCGCATAATTGAACACCTTGTAGAAAAAGCCTTAAAACTTGCTTTTAAACTTTAAAACCTTTAAAAACAGATTAATTTTGACTTAAAAAGGCTTGCATAAGTTAGCTTAGTGACCCAAAGTAGCTTTACACCATTTTTGACCCACTTTGTCTTTTAAACCAAACACCCCTTTAAGTTTTCAAAACCAATTTTAAAGCTAATTTAGACTGATATAAGCTAAGATTTTAAGAAACAAATGATGAACAATGGATAGTAAGCACAAATAAGCAACAAGAACACAGAGTTAAGCACTTAAAATGAGCCAACAAAGATAAGCAGTTTTAACTAAAATATGACAGTTATGACTAAAACTTAAACAAAGAGGATTTAAACAATAAGCATGCATGTTTGAGCAATAGCCAACAATAATAAGTAGTAAATAAGAAAAGATAAGCAGTAATAAGCAAAGGAACAGTAAATAAGCTATAAAATGAAAACAAGAAGACTTACAAAGCCCTTGCTCAAAACAGGGCAAATAAGCTTGAAATAAGCTGATCTACAAGCTCTAGCTTGTTTAAAACAAGCTAGTAAATACCCACAAGTCCTTCCAAGTTTGGCTTGTCATCTATTTTTAGCTTTTTGGTGATTTTTGGTAAAAGGCTTAAACACTTCAAGCTATGGAAAAGCTTGAATTGTTTAAGTAAACAGGTAAAAAGGGCTTATGTGACCTTATAAAACGTTTTTAAAACATAAAAGCATTAACTTAAAAATATATTTAACAAAAAAACTTAACTTTCATTAAATTTGAATAAAACAGTACAAAGTTTTAAGAAACAGTACAAAAGACTTAAATATAAGCTGAAAAAACTTAAACTAAAAACTAGATAAAAATTACTAGCCTCTAGGGCTTACAAAGGGTCCTATTTATATAGATATCAAAGGTCTTGGGTCTTCACTTTTTATGCTACTTCTGTGAGTGAGCTCAAGGGTGTGTTTCTTGTGTGAGAGAAGTCTAAAATTCATCAAAGCTATCCATTTTACTTGCTCTCCAAGTCCATCAATCACAGCCTTTCAATTTCTTGTCTTTTCCATGGACGAATGGTGTTGTTTAGGATTGCCAACATGGCATTTGTTGTTTTATGGTATGGGGTAGAGATGAGAGGGTAATAGTTTTATCATGGGGTGCAGAGGACGAGGTGAAAGT
The DNA here is from genome assembly GCA_026074375.1 of Tanacetum coccineum. NCBI lineage: Eukaryota > Viridiplantae > Streptophyta > Magnoliopsida > Asterales > Asteraceae > Tanacetum > Tanacetum coccineum. The sequence continues at coordinate 32,480 of BQNB010040740.1, forward strand.
GACAGATGAATAGTAAGGCGGGAAATGGGTACGTTTGTTTTGGTTTAACAAGCGTTTGCCCTATTTTTTTGTTAAGTGTTTGCACCGTTAGTCCTTTTGGACTAAAAATGTTAGTCCTTGAGGACTAACGGTGTAAGGGTGAAAGGGTGTTAAGTTGTTAACTGTTGTTGGGCTATGGTTTGGGCCGATTTAAGGTTTAATGGACTTAGGGCTTTATAAACTTAAAAGTTTATGTAAGTCTTGATATAAATGCTTAATGGGATGCCCCGGCCTATTAGATGGGTGCGGGTTGGCCCATTAAGTGTTTCTTTGGTTTCGGCTTCGGCTTTGACTTTTGACTTGGTTGACTTTGACTTTGGCTTCCTTGGGCTTTTCACGCTCTTTCCAATCCCGTGCTTGGTTTTATCCGTTTTGACTTGATTTTTATCCTTTATTGAATATCCGTTACCTGCACAATCATAAATCATAAAACACACAAATACAATGTATTTTTGGTATATTTTGGTCATTTTAGGCACGTTTTTATAGGCAAAAGGTATGTGTAATTAAGCACATATCAGGAATTATCTATAACCTTCGGCTCTAATACCAATCTGTCACACCCCGCTGAGAGAGGAAACACAATTTACAAGATTCTACCATACATGATTTACAAGAAATTTAGGTTTACTGTTGGGAATAAATCTTCACTAGTACTTCTAGTCCAAGAACTTAATACTTTAGTACTGCCAGACGAAAAGTTAGTACTGCCAGTACTGAACTTAATATTGCTAGAAGACTTAGTACTGATGCATGAAGATTACAACTGTTGTAGAGATAAAAGCGTGTTTTATGATATGTATGAACTTATTGTGTATATATTATATAATTAGAAGATACGTAGATATCTTATATAAGTTTAGAAGATTTGTATCTTGTAAAGGACTCCTTGGTGTATAAAAGGAGATCCTAGGTTATGGTTGTAAACACATCTCGATAGGCACATTCATAGCTTCAAGGTTGTAAACCCTAGTACTAGATAGAGTACTCGTATTATTCATCATAATAATATTGAAGCTTTTTGGTTATATTCATTGTTCATTCTACTGCATCACACTTTACTATTACATTCATATTCTTCTAAGTACTAAAGAGTAGATTCCGCATACTCTTAGTATCAACAAAGTTTATAGCATAGTTGTCTTGAATCTATTCAATACAACTAACCCTTTAACAAGGTTTGCAAGATCAAGTTGGGATCAACAAGTGGTATCAGAGCCTTGTGTTCTGAAACTTTGATCTAGAAGTTATGGAATTTGAATCTGCACAGAGTAATATTATTGTTAAGCTACCCATACTCAAACTAGGTAAGTATGAGATGTGGGTAATAAGAATCAAGCAGTACTTCCAGGTACAATACTATGCTCTACGGGAGGTCATAGAAAATGGTAACTCATAGGTATCTGTACCACAAACAACACAAGAGAATGATACTTCAGTTACAAAGATGTCAGTACTTGTAACTGCTGAAGAAAAGACCAACAAGAAGAATGATATGACTAGAAGCTTGCTACTCATGGCTCTTCCCAATGAACATCGACTTACTTTCAGTTAGTATACTGATGCTAAAATAATGTTTGCTGCTATCGAAACATGATTTGGAGGTAATGAAGCCACTAAGAAAACACAGAAGACACTTTTGAAGCAACAATATGAACATTTTAGTGCATCAAGCACAGAGTCTCTTGACTCTATCCTTAACAGGCTCCAGAAGATTGTTAGTAGCGTTGCAATTTTAAGTGTAGTCATCACTCAAGAATACTTAAATTCAAATTTTTTGTCAAGCTTGCCTCCTGAGTGGAATACTCATGTTGTAGTCTGGATGAATAAGGCTGAAATTAAAACAATAAGCATCAATGATTTGTACAACAACTTTAAATTTATTGAACAAAGTGTAAAGAAATCTGTTGGTGCAAGTAGTGGTGCTCAAAACTTGGCATTTATGACTACTCCAAGCACTAGCAGTACTAATGATGTTAATACTGCTAAACCTGCATATGAAGTTAGTACTGTTAGCTCTAATGTTAAGACTGCTAGTCCTCAAGTTAGTACTGCTAGCTTCAGTGATAATGATGTGTATGCTTTCATGGTTGAGAATCCTAATGGTTTTAATCTCCTATAGCAGGACTTAGAGCAAATTCATGAAAATGATTTGGAAGAAATGGATTTGAAGTGCAGCACTCTCTGCTAAGTATGAGGGCAAAGAGGTACTATCAGAGGACAAGCAAGAAAATTTTCATTAATGCTAATGATACTGTTGGGTATGATAAATCCAAGGTATAGTGTTTCAACTGTCATAAATGGGACACTTTGCCAGGGAGTGTAGAGCACCAAGGAACAAAGATGGTCAGTTCAAAAATCAAGACAACACTAGGAAACGTGGAAACAATAAAGACACATCTTCAAAGGCAATGTTGGCTATAGATGGTGTAGGTTTTGACTGGAGTGATATGGCAGAAGAACAGGTTCAGACAAACATGGCTCTAATGGCGTTTTCAGACTCTAAGGTATACAATGATAAAACTTGCTCTAAAACTTTTATGAAAAAACTATGAAACTCTTAAGAAACAATGTGATGATTTGATTGTTAAGCTTAATCAAACTAAATTTATAGCAGCTACTTATAAAAGAGGTTTAGCAACTGTAGAAGAACAACTTATCACATATAGAAAGAATTAGGTTCTTTTTAGTGAAGAAGTTGCAGTTCTTAAAAGAGAAGTAGCTTACAAAGACTATGAAATAAATGTGCTTAAAAGTGAGTTTAAAAAGGTTAAGCAAGAAAAAGAGGGCATTGAATTTAAAATTGAAAAATTTGATAAAGCCTCAAAAGACCTAGACAAGTTGTTAGGCAGTCAGATAATTGACAAAAGTAAAAAGGGTTTGGGGTATAATGATGTTCCTCCACCCTATCCTTTAATCTATAATCGACCTAAAAAGCTTGATTTGTCTTATTCTGGTCTTGATGAATTCAAAGAGCCTGAATTCAAAAGTTATGCTTCTGAGGAAAGTAAGCAAGAGTCTAACATTGTTTGTGATAAAAAAATCAGACGATTCTAAAGAAAATTCTGATGACTCTTTGGTAAAAGAACAAGTATCAGACGACACAAGTAGCTTTGTTGAGTCTCCACTTAATGTTGAAAAAGAAACTGATTTTCTTGATAAAAATATAGAGTTTGTCAAACCTAAAAATCATGAAAATCCAGTTAAAAAGTCAGTTAGGTATGCTGAGATATATATACCACAAAGTCCTAGGGGGAATCAAAGAAACTGGAATGGATAGAAGTCCAATCAACTAGGAAGTGATTTTGTGATGTATAATAAAGCTTGCTTCATTTGTGGGAGTTTTGATCATGTGTAGGCTTAGTGTAAATACCTTCAAAGGGAAAGGATGGTATATGGAAATAATTATCACAGGGTGAACTACAACTATACTACCAACATGACTAACCCTAATGTTCAAAGGAACATGGTTCCAAGAGCAGTTTTAATGAAAATTGGCCTAAAATCATTTAATACTGCCATGACAGTTAATACTGCTCATCCCAAATCTATAGTTTTTAGTGCTAAATCAATGTTACGTTTTTCAAAATCAGCACAATCAACTGTAAAAAGGCCCTATCAATTAGAAACAATATTATCTAACAAAAGGTTTACCCAAACAAATAATACTGCCAAGGCAAAGGCAGTTAACACTGCTAGGCCAAAACCAGTTAATACTACTAGGCCACATTCAGCAATTGTTAATGCTGTTAGGTTTAATCAGGCAAATGCTGTAAAGGCCTCAGCATGTTGGGTTTGGAGACCTACCAAACTTGATAGTGAATTAATCACCTTGAAGAAACACAACTACATTGATGCACGAGGCAAATCCAAGTCAGTAATGGCTTGGGTCCCTAAAGGAAACTAATTTCCTTA